>RJWJ010023559.1:0-25674 GCA_004363605.1 Indri indri | reverse complement strand
GAGGTGCGGAGGTCGGAAGGAGGACCCATGATCCCAGCCCTGCGGTCCCTGCAGGCGGCAGTGAGTACCAGCGTTGTCGTTAGGCCCAGGCATGGACCAGGGTCCTCCGAGAATGCCACCTGTGTTTTCCGCCCTCGGATACTTCCCACCAGAACCGAAACGCGCACCTGCGGAACCCGAGTCGGACTTTCATCTGCTCGTTTAGGTTTCCCCTGGAGACCTTGAAACGCATGGGCCCCGGAACACGCCAGCCGGTTGCACGTTTCGTTTTGCACCCAAATGACTCCCCGAAACAATCCCACAAAAATCAAAGCGACTCAGGAGACATGAAGTGAGGGAGACTGTCGCTGCAAGGATGGCCTTGTCACTGAACCCCTGGCTCTCTCGCAGCCTGAGCTTTCGGGTTCTGGGTTCAGAGCTGAGGAGGTGTACAGCCAGAGAGTCCGGTAACCCTCCCTACCTCCAGTCCCCAGCCCCCAGCAGGGCAGGCACCCGCTTTGTGCTTCGTCTTTGACTCATGCATTTGGCACAGAGCATACCTCTCCTTTCCGTGCCTTGGAAAACCTGGGTCAAGTCCCAAGACCGCTACGGGACCCTCAAATTCGTCCTTCGCCCCTGTAGGCGTCCAATCACAGTCGGACGAGTCATATCCCGGGTTTCTGCGTGCGCCCTCAGCTCCGCGGCACCAGCGCGCCTGGAAGCCGCTCTTTACTTTCGCACGCTGCGCCCAGGGCGCGCAAAAACTACAGCGCCAAACTCAGCCAAACAAAAACGCAGAATCCACGAGCTCTTTACCTCTGTGTGCTCAGCATTGGCGAGTAGCTGTCCCTGGGCCATGGAGAGGGTCAAGCTGCATTCCTGGGAGGTGCGAGAGACGTTTCTTTTTCTTCGCAATCCCATCTTTGGGTCACCTCTTCCCTAGCCCAGCCCGCCGCGCGGGAATCCACAGAGGCGGGTCGGGGGCCGACAGGGGGCGACAAACTGTAAGATTTTTCCAGACGCCCGGCTGTTCAAAGGGCGGGAGCGAGCGCTGTGTGGTCCGGATCCCGTGCCGCTGGCTGCTGAGGAGGGGCTGGGGGCGAGGTGAGAGCCCCAGAAAGATCCCCAGGGTCGATCCCCCAACTCTCTCCTCCAGCCATGGGCCCCTTTCGGGGGTGGGGGTGGGGCAGGGTGCCGTACTGTCAGTTCCTCGCGCTCTGCAGGCAGAGGTGGGATGGATGTTCCCCTGAAAGGGTAGATGGGGCGAACCAGCTCTCACGGTGGCACGACCGGCTTTTTTCCTCCCCTCTCCTCCGGGCACGCCTGTCGACTCCTCGTCTATAGAGAGAAAGAAAGGCTTTGGTGGCTTTTCCCAATTACCCGGTGCACTGGGTTGCGGCTTGCGTTTCTTTACTTCCGAGACCCCAAGGTCTAGGAATCAACCTTTTTTGGTTTTGAGAGCCCGACTTGAAATTCAGACAACGAAAGTCTACATCCGAGGTTAAGTTCCAAAACACCTGGAGATGACTGAGCCAGGCGCATCCCCATTCCCCGAAGCCTAGGAGTGCCGGGCATCCTGTGCGTGCTCAGTCCTCCTCTGGGGCTAGGTGCCTTCGCAGAGCTCCTAGCACTGGGAATGTCCATCTTAATCAAACCATTCTCTTTAGCTGGTCCTTACCCCTACGCTGAGCTGTCGTGGACAGGCCTGGTCTTCCAAATTGCTTCCCCTGTCCCCACTCTCCCACCCTGTGGCCGGTGCACTGACCCCCAAACCTTGTCCGGGTCCCTGCGACCTCCCGGAGGCTCCCAGAGCCAGAAGCTGCACAGCGTTCTCCGTGCTGGTGGAGAAGAGGAGTCCTGACTTCTTTTGAACCTATTTTTTTTTCTCCTAAGGGTAATTCTTGCCCGTGGCCCAGGTCCTGGTCCCGGCCCTGCTGGGCCCCGTGCGCTCCCGCCACAGAGCCCAGGATTTATGGCTCAGGCTGTCCTAACAGACTCACTGGGACAGGTTGATTAGGAGCCCGCGATTCTCCTTGGCCCCGCAGCGAAGGGAAAGGGGTCAGGGCCTCCATCGCCGCAGCTCCCCAGGCTGCGATGATCCGGTCCATCTGTGCTTAGGGAAGCGTCACTGCGCCACTGGGGTCACGTCTCTGGGTGGCTGTGGAGAGCTAGACCTTAGGACGGTGTGCGTGTGTGTGTGTGTGTGGGGGGGGGCGCTTTTCTCGACTCCCGAGGACCGCTGTGAACACTGCGGAGTCCCAGGAACAACGGCTGTTCCTAGGCTCCCTTCTAGGCCCTACTTCCAGCTCCAGCACGTTCAGCCCAATGCCCGTGGCGCTTACTGGCCCCAACCTTGGAACTGTCAGGTCCCGGCCTCCTCAGGTCAGTTCAGGTATAAAACCATGAGCTTTCCCTTTCCACCTGCTCTCTCCTGGGCCTCACCGCTTGGCTTCCTCTGAATTACCACGGTTAGCGACACAGTTGTGGAGTCCAGAACTGTGTGTTGATGCAGGGTAGAAACAGAGAAAAGAGTTGGCGTTTAATGCCAAGACAAAAGAATTCAGGGCTGCCTAAAACCCTGCTTAAATGAAGGAAAAAGGACCATTCTGTGGTTTAACAGAGACCTTCTGGAGGCTCCAGGTGCTGGGGGAAATGCAAGGCCAGGCTGGCCTGGGATAAAGTGGTGCGGGGTTCCACTGCCAGGGAGACAGGTACTGTCCTTCAGGCCTAGAGTGGGAGCTATGCATGGGGCCTCCCGCCGATTGCCAGGACATGCTTACGGAGGGTGCCGGTTCTATGCTCCTGGGGGCAGCTGTTTGGAATCCCTTTCTCCCCTGCACCCCGTGTCACCCCGTGACCCTGGCTGCAGGAGACAGAATCTGGAATGAGCCCCTCTCCTGTCACTGAAATCACCCCACTACTCCAGTGGAATGGGTGGCTATTAAACATTGTAAAGATTTTCTGAGAGCAGTATTGGGGACCTGACCAGGAAGGGGACATACTGGAATAGTCTCCATAGCAAGCCGCCGTGGGCCCTGCACCAAGCTGGGCGCTCACCTTGGCGCTCCCACTGAGCTGCGGTACTGACCCCACTCTTCAGGGGTCTCTGCCCAGGAAGGGGGGCGATAGGGACAGCCAACCCTAAACACCTTGCCATGATCATCTTTTATTCTTTATCTTATTAGTAATAATGGTGGAGTCGGTAATAAAACTAAAACCAAAAACGAAAACTATACTAGTACTAATTCACTAATCAATTTGAGATGACTTCCCCATCATTCCCAAAGCCAGAGGAGTGAGGGTCTGCAAGGGGCTGGAGCTAGTGAAAGGTCCTAGGCCCAGCTGGGATTGGGACATGTGTGTTGTGTGTGTGTGTGTGTGTGTGTGTGTGTGTAGAGGAGTGGGTTCCGGAGGGGGGTGGAGGAGGGCCGAGGGGGGGAGGACAGAAGGAAGGGGTAGAGTTTCAGGGCGGGGAGGGGGAAGCCGGGGCGCAGTGACGGGAACCAATGAGATGCCAACTCGCGCGTCTCCGGCGTGACTGCCGAGATTGACGTGGAAAACGCGTCAAATTGATTCCCGCACGTTGCAGCCTCCCGGTCAGACGAATTTCTCCCAATCGGATGAAGTTCACCCTGGGCCTGGGGTCGCGGGCGTGGAGAGTGTCCTGGGAGCGGGCGGCAGCGGCGGCGGCAGGCCGTGGGGCGGGCGGCGCGCTCGGCGGCGGCGCACGGCGCGTCTCCAGCCCGCGGTCGGGCCGCCGCGGCTCTCGGCTCGCGCGCGCCCTCCCTCTATGCCTCTCCGGCGGCGGCGGCGCCCGAGCTCTCCCGGACTGCGCCGGGCCCAGCCCCGGCCGCCCCAGCGCCAGGCAGCTGGCTGGCCCGCGCGCTATGGGTAAGGGGCGGGCGGCAGGCAGGGCGCGGGCGGGCTGATGAGGTGGGTCGTGTCCCCGCGCTTTGCTTCCCTGTCGTCGGCTTTTCCTGGGCGACCCAGTCCTGGGTCCCGGATGAGCCGCATTCTCGCGTCTCCAGCCTTCGGGGGCAGCTCAGCAACTCGGGGAAGGGGGCGTCCCAAGTAGACATGCCAAAAGTCGCGAAAGGGCACGGAGGACTGTAATGGGTAGAGATCCCTCCGCGGTCCCTGCGCTTTCACCCACTCTCGGAGCCGGACCCAGGCCATTTGCCCTCGGGATACGAGGTGTCTGGGGATCCGCGGGTCGCGCCTGCTGCAGTCCCATACCTCGCGTGGCCACCTGGGCTAACCCGCCGGTGTTTTCTTCCCCTCCCGCTCACTCTTGATGGGCGCATCCGCAGAGCAGACGTACGGCGAGGTGAACCAGCTGGGCGGCGTGTTCGTCAACGGCCGCCCCCTGCCCAACGCCATCCGCTTGCGCATTGTGGAGCTGGCGCAGCTGGGTATCCGACCCTGTGACATCAGTCGGCAGCTTCGCGTGTCCCACGGCTGCGTGAGCAAGATCCTGGCGCGTTACAATGAGACCGGCTCCATTCTGCCCGGGGCCATCGGGGGCAGTAAACCCCGCGTCACCACCCCTAACGTGGTCAAGCATATCCGGGACTACAAGCAGGGAGACCCTGGCATCTTTGCTTGGGAGATCCGTGACCGGCTGCTGGCCGACGGTGTCTGCGACAAGTACAATGTGCCTTCTGTGAGCTCCATCAGTCGCATCCTGCGCAACAAGATCGGCAGCCTGGCGCAGCCGGGACCTTATGAGGCAAGTAAACAGACGCCGTCGCAACCTGCGCTTCCCTACAACCACATCTACCAGTACCCCTACCCCAGCCCCGTGTCACCCACGGGCGCCAAGATGGGCAGCCACCCCGGGGTCCCAGGCACAGCGGGCCACGTCAGCATCCCGCGTTCATGGCCCTCGGCACACTCAGTCAGCAACATCCTGGGCATCCGGACGTTTATGGAGCAAACAGGTCAGTCGTGGTGGCCTTCTGTAGCCTTCTATTAAGGGGCATATTTGGGGGCGGGAGGGCGCGCTCCTCTCGGGACTAGCTCTGGCTAAGGGGAGGGCTGGGGCTGGCCAGAGGAATTGGGGTCCTGGGCCTTCTGTGGAAGTCCTCATACATCTTGAACTTTTTATGACAACTATGGAAAATATTTCCCAAATGGAAGAGCAATCGCCGACCACAAATTCGGAGGCCTGAAATTGCGCTTTTTCATTCTTGCAAAAAGTATGCAAACCCCTATTGCCAAAGCCAAACAAACCGCTCAGGCAATTCTGTGATCCTTTCTTTCGCTTTCAGAATCCCTCACTATTCCCCAAGGTTCTGTCCCCCTTCCCAGGCCCAGTGGCTCTTTTGAGTAAAAGGAAAAGGAGTCGTGGGGCCTTGTCGAATGGCCTGGATCTCCAGCAGGCCTGGAGGCCTTGCAGGTCCTGGAGTTGGGATAGCTAGTGATACCCTACCCGGTACCCCAGGATTTGCCTTCCGCCTGCAATTAAACTCAACAAACTATCGGTCCTGTCTTGGGGGAGGAATATGGAAGGGGTGGGAAGTTTGGCGCAGCTTTGTTGCCCAGATGAGAAAAAACCATAAGAGGCCAGCCAGAACCTGGTCTCTTCCTACTGTCACCAGCCGCCAGCAGCTGGCCAGGGTATGGCATACTCTTACATCAGCAGTCTCAGGAGGACGGTAAGAAGCAAAATTCGCGGTAGTCCAGGAGACATGAGGGGCGGCTAGAAGGAACTGAATACTTAGCTCCAGCGGCAGCGGGGAGCACCTCTGAGGCCGCGCACAGGCTTTGTTTCTCCTGGTGTCTCTAACCCAGTCTGGGCTGCCAGCTGGGCCAAACTTCCCACGGAGCGGCAGTGGGCAGCTGATTGGGAAGTGACCCCACCAAGCCTGCGCTCAGATCTGGAGCTTTCCCTTGGTTCCACGCACACTTGAGAGCTCAAGGAGCAGCCGTGTGCCCAGGACGCGCGCGGGTCGCTGGGTGGAGGCCTCTTTTAGAAGACCGGGGATATCTCGCGAGGCAGTTCCGGGTAGAAGGTCTGCCGGCCCTCCAGATTTTGTTGAGATGTTGAGATATCCATACAATGTTCATGAGGCTGTCGTGAATTTGAACTTGGACCTTTCTGGGCGCCGCGTCCATACAGAGGAGTGGCCACCGCTGAGTGCGCCCAGCCCCGGTCCCGGGAGCTGCCACTCCGCTACCCCCCACCCCCAGATCTCCTGTTTTCGTGGGAAGCGGGTGGAGGGCTGGGAGGAGCGAGGAGCAGGCCGCAGCGGCTTTCTTTACTCCGCGGGGCTAGGAGTGAAAGAGAAACCCCAGGCGCCACCGCCCCTCCATCTCCGACTGCTCGACTTCTCGCTGACCATTTGACCACCGCCAGGTGTTGGGGGACCCCAGGCACCCTCGGATACCAGCTGGTGGTTGCAGGCACGTGTGTAAACTTCTGACTGGGAGGGCCGCACGAGTACCCAGGCCAGATTCAGACATGCCTTATAATCGTCGGGTGTCCCCGCAGGGGCTCTGGCCGGGAGCGAAGGCGCTGCCTACTCCCCCAAGATGGAAGACTGGCCCGGCGTGAACCGCACGGCCTTCCCCGCCAGCCCCGCGGTGAATGGGCTGGAGAAACCTGCCTTGGAGGCGGACATTAAATACACTCAGGTAACCCAGAGGCAAAGGAGGGAGCTGACCTTAATTAGAAGAGCAGAAGGGTTGGGGATGTGGGGAAAAAGAGAACGAAAAGAGAAAATTCTTCCAGGCAGTCCGGTCGTCCGTCGTGTCTGGCCGCTCGGCTAGCGAGCACCTTCTAGCCAGGTATTTCTGTCCTTTCCTCAAACTTACTAGTTTAGGGGAGACCGGCTTTCTAGGGCATTGATTTGCCTTTTGCCGACATACCTTTGCTTAAAAAGCTGGACCACAGATCCGCAGTGAGGACCCCCTTTCTCTAAATCCCGGTGGTCAGTATTATATCCCTCACCTGTTATTATTTATAACAATTTGAATGGATTCTTAGAAATCACTTTGCCAGAGTCCTTACTGAGAGAATTAGAGGCCGGGCCTTGCGTGGGGATAATTGACGGGGTCAGCAGGGGAAATAACCCCATCTCCTGGTGGCGTGCGCTGGAGAAGATGGCAGGGTTATCCCCTGCTGACTGCCTGTCCCTCTCCATCCCCCCAGTCGGCCTCCGGCCTCTCCGCGGTGGGCGGCTTCCTCTCCGCCTGCGCCTACCCGGCCTCCAACCAGCACGCCGTGTACAGTGCGCCTGGCGGCGGCTACCTCACCCCAGGCCCACCGTGGCCACCGGCGCAGGGCCCTCCGCTGGCGCCCCCCGGGGCCGGCGTGGCAGTGCACGGCGAGCTCTCGGCAGCCATGGCCTTCAAACATCCCAGCCGAGAAGGTGAGGGGCACAGGCAGGGAGGGGCTCGGGTGGATGCTGGAAGGGTTGTGGAGGGTGGAGGGTTCAGGGTGCAGGGTGCAGGGGAGGAGGCCTGAGCCTGGGGAAAGGAAGGGAGGAGGGGGAGTGTGGAGAGAGAGAGAGAGAGAGAGAGAGAGAGAGAGAGAGAGAGAGAGAGAGAGAAAGGGAGAGAAGGAGAGGGAGGACAGGGAAGCGGCTGGGGTGGCTGGTGGGGCCTCGGCATAAATTCTTCCTTTGGGGTAAACATTAAGCCCGTAGCTTCCTGGATCAGGTGTCCCCACTGTCTATCAGTGTCCTCAGAAAGGCACGCTGAGGTTGCGAGAGGCCGCAGGAGTCCCCCACTCCACTTTCCCGGAGAGAGGGGAAAGAGGGCCAGGCTGGCACAAAGGACTCCTGGGTTTGGATCTGGTTCTTGCATCCTTGGCCAAATTATTGCTCCTCTCTGGGTCTCAGTTTCTCCACTCATAGAAGAGTCTAGAAGGCAGCTCCAGGCATACACTTCTGTGGACCTGTCCTGGCACCTCAACACTACAAGTGGGGTTAGAGTTGCCAATGGTGCCTGACCTCCACACCAGGACTCTTCCCATCACTGCCCATCTTCCAGATTCCTTTTTAAAAACAAAACAAAACAAAACAAAAAACAAGCCCTGGCCTCCCATTGGGTTCTTTTTCTCAAACACATACTGTGGAAAAGAAGAGAGCATTTAGATCATGTGTCCCTAAGTCCAGACTCTTTGCAACTCTGTGTGGTTTGGGGTCCTTCTTTCTGTGAGAAAGGTGGCTGGGAGTTCTGCCCCCTTGGCTTCTTCCTTTTCCTCCTCCTCTTCTTCCATAAATCTACTTCGGATAAGTCAGCTAACAGATTTCAGCTGTTTAAGGGACAGTCTGCAGTGTGAGGGCATCTTCTTACACTGCCCTTCGGGTTCTGGTTTTTTCTTTAACTTGAAAAAAGCTCACCATTTTTGAATCCTCATTTTCCTCTTGGAGAAAGGGGTAGCTGGATTTGCCAATTTCAAACCTGCCTGTATTTAGGTTCTAATTACCAGAAATTTGCAACTGACAACTAACCTGGGAAAGGAAGGAGTCACCCCAGGGAGTCCCAGCCCCAGCTGAGAAGGGGACAGGGCACAAACATTGGGGACAGTATGGGGCAGGGGCTGTCCCCAGATTATGAAAGGATCTTCACCAGCCAATCTGCCTCACACCTGCTTGGCGTGGCAGGTGGCATTGGGCAGGCAGGGGATAGGAGAGGCTTCCTCTTCGGTACCGCCCAGACAAAAAGTGCTATTTCTAAGAATTCTAAGTAGTCTTGATGAGACAGGATGGCTTGATCTATGGGTTGGGGTAGAGACTAAGACGCCATCCATAATAGTGAAGCGGAGGAAGAAAAGCAGTTTTTCTATTTCTACTTTTCCTGGAGCACAAACATCCTGGGATATTAGGATAATGCTCACCTGCCTAATTATAAAAAAATCCAAGTTAAAATTTAAAAAATTGAGAATTAGAACTCCTATAAACTTTAAATTTAATTTAAATAGTAAGATAATATCACTTGTTCATTTACGGGGGAATTCAAGTAAAAGAAATTTTAAAAGTTGAGAACGAGAACTGCTTTAAACTTTACATGAGAGGATACTGTGGAGTCTCAGGATGAGTGCTTCCCTCAGTTTCCTGTCCCTGGGCTCCGATCTACCTGTTTTCTCTACATCTGAGGATATCCATTGAAATCAAAATTGAAATGGAATTTACCTCATTACACAAATCACATAACTAACCAGGTTCATTCGAATTAGAAAAGTATATTCACAAATTTAAATGATTTCCCCAGGTTGAGCTTAAAGAGGACTTAGAAAAAGGACTCACTGTCTTCACAGGGATGCGGTTGTTTTCCAGTAGAGCCACTTTGTCCTGTAGCATTTTAAACTCTACCTCAGACACAAATTATGATGTGTAGATAACAATCCAAAGGTAACACATACAGTTCCTAATTCTAAACTACTTGTTAATTTGGGGGGAAGGAGGAGATGATTTCAATATTTCAGCTCACTGGTGATTGATTTTCTTTAGAAGATACTTTCCTTTTCACAAATATAGAGCCACTGAATGACGCTGGTAGTCAAGTCCCTTTTATCATTATGAAATATCCCACCTGTTTTCCAAATGCACAGCAATAATTAGCCACATTAGTTATTAAATTAACAATTTAATTTCCTGATCCTCACAGTTCTTTTAAGTTTCAGGTAATGGATCATCAAATACCTCAGGTCCAACTGTTAACGACAATTTCTCAAGCGGGCATGCAATTGTATTTGAACAGGAACATAAAAATAATCGCTTATCTATTTTTACAGCATGAGAATTATATACATATTTGGGTTATGGAGTTTTACTTCTCTTCTCAACAGTAGAAAAGCTCCTTTTAAAGATCCTCCTCTTCAAAAAGACAAAGCAAAGTAATATGAATCACTACCTTTTATTTTTAAATCGTTTCTTAAGAAATTCACATTTTCAAAGAAACCTATCCTACAGGACAATTTACTATCATCAATTGTTGTTCAATTCATAAGAATAGTAGGAATAGCATTTACTGAATTTCTGTTCAGTAAGAAAAAATTTCTTTACCAAAAGCAACTTAATATAATGAGTGCTCAATAATAAATAAATACTTCCGATCATTCAGTACATACACACACACACAGACACACACACAAACTGCCATACCAAATTAGGTACAAATGAACATCTTAAAGGTTACCCTCAGTGAAGCCTAATGGAATGTGAAATTACCCATCAAAATTTATTTTTATCTTGGTAAAAGGTAGTGAGTCTGGGTTCCCTGTTATATAGGCAAGAAAGTATGATTTACTTACATTTCCCATCCTCTGAAAGGAAACTTCAATTCTTGGGAAGAGAGAAGAACAGGAAAATTCCACTTCACCTTCATGTGAAGGGGCCGACATTCTAGGAATCTGGACACTTATCCAAATCCAGATGTCTTCCATAGCCAGAGCACAGACACCCTCCCTCCCCCCCACCAGGTGACAGACCTCGCTAGACGCTCCTTTAAGACAGCTGGTATTTTACAGTTCGTTTTCAGAAACCGTCAAAATCTCGGGGTTCTAAAATCCCTCCCAGTGGGGCTCTGGAAAGACTAAAGATTTGGAAATCAAATCTATAAGATATTTCATACACACAAAGAAAACATGTTGCTTATGTTTGTTAAAGACAACGTGCAGCTTCGTTCCAGTTATCTCTACTCTGGGATTAGTTCTTGGAGGATCCTAAAAGCAAACTTTGTCCGGGAGCACTAGGGTACCAGGGTCCCCAGAGCCAGAGCACCTCTCTGCCACCAGCCCCGGTCTCATTTGACCCCCTGAGAAGGAGATCCCTTCTCAGACACCCTCCATGACCGTCCCACTGTGCCCTACAAGTCTAAGTTCCAATATTTTAAAAATGCCTGTCCCCATTCCTAGCCCCTGAGGTCAAATGAGCCTGCAGCGTGCCTAACCCTGTAGGGCTCAGGCCTCAGAGACCCTCGGACGTACCCACCCACGTAGCCCAGGGTCCTGTGGGAGGGGATAGAGGAGAGAGGGTCCTACAAGGAGGGACTGGCCTGGACACAACTAAACTCCAGGCAGGGTTCGCCCCTGTAGGGTGGGGTGGAGTCCATCTCCTTGCTCATGACTGTTTATTTTTCAGTTCAGTTTCTTAACTGTCTCTAAGGTAACCAGCCCTTGGCTGAGAAACCTCCTCCTCCTTAGATGTTTCCTAAACAGGTCCTCACCTTGAAGTGTGTGTAGGGGGTAGAAAGAAAGGTCTAAATACTTTGTTGACTGGGTGGTCACAGTTGTGTTTAGGAGTAAGAGCTGAGAAGCTGGGAGAAGCCGAGGTTTCGATCTGTCCTGGAAAGGTTTTTAGATCCCTTTAAAACCTCTATGAAATCCTGTGTGTGTGTGTGTGTGTGTGTGTGTGTGTGTACACGCGCGCACGCGCCCGCTCGCCTTTCTCCATCCCCCTCGCACAGAGGTGGTCCCTCCAGCTCCTAGGGACACAGCAAATTTCACTTGGGGCTGGGGCAAGGGCGAGGAGAAAAAAATCCAGACCCTCCTCCCCCAATTGAGGCGCTCCAAGTACTTGTTGGGGGGAAAAAAGAAAATTGAAAATAGGTCCCTTTAGGTATAAACAAGCTGTGCCTCCTGGTGTAGGAGAAGCTGAGCTGCCCAAGGTTGGTAAAGGAAAAACAGAGTTGCGCAATCGTGGCGTCACTCTCTGGCTTCCAGTAGCAAAACTTGGGCCCCTTCCCCAAACCCTAAATAATAGAGCAACGCGCAGAATACCGCCCGATCTGGCAAGCCCACTGTCACTCAATCCGGAGGCCCATTAGGCCCTGGGACGTGCTGTGCCCGCAGTGGTGAGCGCATCTGGATCCCCGGACCTCGTGGGCACAACGAACTCTGCAGCTCACTTAAAGCGCGACCACCTCTTATGTCCGAGGGATCCAGGAACCCCCACAGGGATCTTATGCTGCTCCAGGGGAATCTTTGGTGACCCGTTGCCCATACGATTTCCCCCTGCCCACAGCGAGCGTCCCAGCCGCGGGTGTCGGCTGACTGGACGCGGAGCTGCTCTGCGCGCCTACGCACTGCGGGTGCGCGGGGGTCGGGAGGAGGGGCCACGCGGTGTCAGTTCCCCGCTGCCTTCTGCTGAAGTCTCCCTTGGACCCGAAAACCTCCCCTGTCCCTGCGCCCTTCATCTCCTTTACTGAGCGGGTGGTGAGGGGGTTGAGGAGCAAAGGAAATTGCACCCGGTCAACGGCCATTGCAAACAACCTTGCGAGGAGCCCCTCTTGCCCAGGCTCTCCTTGCAAGAGGCTCTCTTGGGGGAGAGGGAAGGGTGGGTGACCACGGCCGCAGCGGGTCTCTGCAGAGCGAGAGTCTCTGCTTCCTTCTTCCAAAGCCCCGACAGTTCGAGCGCGCACGGCCGCGGGCTGCAGGTTTCCCGGCCTCGGGTCTTTCGCCCGGCGCGGCGCTGGACAATGACCCGACGCCCCTGTGCTTCCTCCCGCAGCGGCCGATCGGAAGCCTCCCAGTCCCGGCGGCAAGGCCCCGGACGCCCTCAGTAGCTTGCACGGACTGCCCATCCCGGCCTCGACCTCCTAGGGGCAGCTGTGCCCGGAGCCGGAGCGCGGAGGAGACTGCGGACCGGCAGGCGGACCGGGGCGCACAGCTCGGCCCGCGGCCCTGCCGAGCGGCGCGGGAGCGACCCGAGGACACGCGGAGGAGGAAGCTGGCGCCGGCACGGTGGGGGCGCCCGGTCAGCCCCCGGCCTCGTCCTGCCTCTGGCCTGGCCCGCCACACCTCCCTTACTGGCCGGGGTTTTTAGGCTTTTCTGAACTTTGGCTTTAAGCTGTTGCATCCTTGTGATGATCCATGGCCTCCCTGGCTCTGCCAGCCTTCATTTCTTTTCTGCCCTTCTCTTCTCCGTCTCCCTCCCTCCCTCCTTCCTCCCTTTTCACCTTCCTTCCTTCCTTCCTTCCTTCCTTCCTTCCTTCCTTCCTTCCTTCCTTCCTTCCTTCCTTCCTCCCTCCCTCCCTTCCCTTTGTCTTCTCTATTTTCCTTCTCTGTTCACTGTCTTCCTTTTCGTCTGGTCCATCCCCGTTGTCGACGCCCTACTCTCTTTCTCGCTTTTTACTGCCAAGGGCTGTATTTCCCTTCACTTATTCTGCTTCTCCAACCCCCCACACCCCCACCCCGACCCGTCCCCCAATCCGGGAGAGCCCCAGACCGGTCTCTGCGACAGGCCCTTTTACAGCACCTGGGGCTTTGTAGCCCCCCAGCCCTAATGGGGGGACTCAAACCTAGGAAGTGGACACAGAAGCTACACCTTTTGTTTTATATTTGTATAATAACAAACCGTAACAAAACCTCCATGGACTGTTCTCTCCCCTGGCTCCCCCCAGTATATTGTCTGGAAATCTGTATTTTCTCAGTGCCCAGTGGCTGAGCTTCCCTTCGATTCTGAAATGATGTCGCCCCAAAGGAGATTGGGGTAGGAGTAGGGGACACTGGGGCTTTTGAGGTGTTTAATGTAGTTAAAAAGCTGAGTGTCCTGGAGGTGCCCCCTCCTACCCCTCCACTCTCAGCACTGGGGAATCTGACAAATGGTGATCACATCGGCGCTGTTTTTGGTGTTCAGGTCAGGGTATTTGTTAATTTAAGCCACAAACGGCTTCTGGGTACAAAGGTTCATTCTGGCTTCTGGTTTGCAAGGTGTGGGGGGTCAGAAAAGCCTGGAAAGTGTCTTCTAGGGCCAGACACAAGAGCTGTTAACTGCCTCCAAGTTCAGGTGCACTGGTGGCGGGACCCTGGACCTAATGCAATTTTGTAGTCATAAAAATATCACTGGTGAGAGTCTGACTTCACCTGTTAAAGGTGGCTGCCTTTGAATAAAGGAAAGTGTCTGAAACCTGCCTGGGAAGGGTGAGCATGTCTGTGTGTGAGTGTAGAGTGTGTACTTACGCTGCAGCACCTCTGTCCCCTGAATTCCTAGGATGAACACTCTCAGAGGAAATTACTGTGCTGGTTTATTCATGAAAACTTGCTGCCCAGGCTGGGCAAGAAGTGGAAGAGAAAGTGAAACAGGAAGGTATTTGCCAGTTGAGCGGGCAGCCCCATGTGCCTGGCAGCCCCCTCCCCAAAGGATGGGTGTGGTTGTTAGTGTCCCAGGAGACACCAGGTCAGCCCTGGGAAACTGAGGTAGGGAGGCAATATGCAGAAATCATCCTAAAATGAAGCTAATTCTTAAAGGAGTAAAGCGAGCAAAAGACAATGAGCCACAGTGGAGGACTTTTCAAGAACATTTCTAACATTCTAAACGCTAAAGAAAGTTATCCCAGGGGACCAAATAATCGAGGGGTTTTTAACTACGCAGGGGTTTCTTGCTATTGTTTTGTTTTTCCTCCCTGGGTTTGGCTTTCTAAAACTGACGGAAAAAGTTTCTGAATTGAAGTTTTTGCTTGTAGGTAGAGCTGCCTACTTGGTGTGTGTCTGCTCTGGACCTATCCAGGGAACCAGTGGGAAACTATTTATTGCATCTCTTTGCAATAGTATCTGTTGAAGGTATCAATCATAAAATAGTACTTACTTTTTTCCTATAGAGACTTTTTTTTCTCAGGTTTTCAAAGTTTCTTTTCTTTAAAAAAAAGTTCCATTTTATAGAGAGGACTATTGAAGGCTAGAGATTTGATTTATTTTCTCTAGAACAGTGGTCCCCCAACCTTTTTGGCACCAGAGACCAGTTTCACGGAAGACAGTTTTTCCAAGGGATCAGGGGTGGTGGGATGGTTTCCAGTTGATTCAAGTGCATTACATTTATTGTGCAGTCAAACCTCTCTGCTAACGATAACCTGTATTTGCAGCCACTCCCCAGTGCTAGCATCACCACCTCAGCTCCACCTCAGATCATCAGGCATTAGATTGTCATAAGGAGCACGAAACCTAGATCCCTTGCATGTGCAGTTTACGGTAGGGTTCATGCTAATTTAATGCCTCTGCTGATCTGACAGGAGGCAGAGCTTATGCAGTGATGCGAGCAATGGGGAGCTGTTGTAAATACAGATGAAACTTTGGTTGTCCCCCTGTGTCTCACCTCCTGCTCTGCAGCTCAGGTAGCACCAGGGATTGGGTACAGCAGTCTAAACCATATAGCAAGTTATGAGTTACAGATCTTGGGCATGGAAACTGGGTGACGCCATCTCATCAGAGAGCCAGGATTGGGACTTGAGCTGAGGCTGGGTTCTCTCAGCCTTCCATGCCAGCACATTCTGCAGAGAAGCTGGTTATACTGATCGTAGGAATAAAGCATACAAAAGAAGCATGTTCCCGAGTCCCCATCCTCTCAGCCTGTCTTTGTGTGCTTAGATGAGCTTTACATGCTCAATCATGACATCCTGGTGGGATTTTCATGTGTCCTTTCTTGCCACTTGGAGAGGGACCGCTTGCTTAGGCCAGAAGGAGGGCATCTCACCCCTTTCTGAAGGAATGAGAAGAATCTATACAACAACATGTCCTTTTGAGTTGACACCATCCCCGTTTCTCTGCCATTGTCTGTTTCTGCCTTTGGGCTGACCAGGATTAAGGAGAAGAGCTGGGAAATGCAACCACGATGGATGGAAGGCACCTGTGTTTTAAATGCCACCTGCAAACAGAGGCATTTTCCAAATCTGTCCCCCGTTGTTTCTCATATCCTGTGGTTGGAAGTGGGTCTTTCAGAGTTCCGTAGCTCTAGGATGAGGATTCACAGAGGACAGGTGGCCTTTAATTCCAGTGTCATCAGGCTTTGGCATCTCGTGTGGAATATGGAGGAATATGCTTTCTTTCTTGAGGCTGTGCGCAATAGAAAGTTCCAGTGATCTTGGCTTAAATCCTTGCTCCACTGTATATGACAGAAGACTATGACTTCTCTGAGCTTTTACATTTCTGCCTGTATAATGCACCTTTAGTGCAGTAAAGCCCACCGCGATGACGTGGCTGTTGGAAGACTGGCACTGGTGCGGCTTCACCTCTCTGGAGATAATTTTGCTTAGCTGTTATCAAAGGTTAGGGAAGTCACTTCCAGTGATTGTGGGGGATCCAGAATTTAAATATTTTTTTAAAGATCCCATTGGAAGATTGCAGTTTTGCCCTCCATCCATATAGAGCTGTAGAGGTACTTGAGACCCATAATAAAATCACATAGTACCATGTCAGGTAGAATAATTCAAGAAAGAATAACCCCCCGAATTGGTTTGTCTTTGCCTTTTACTTTTTAATTTAAGAATAAGTTTTTTTTTTAAATAGAGATGTACCCAAAAGAAAATAAAGATGTATAATCACTCAGATAGCCCTTTGATTTTTTTGAAAGAATGAAAGTAATATTTGTACCTCACTAAAATCTCAGGCAGTACAGAAACATTAAAATGAAAAGGGAAACTTTCTTCCTACCCTCACCTGTATCCATAAAGGTGATTGCTGCTACAATATTGTATGAATCCTTTTAGGGAAAAAAACACGTGGGGCAGAATATCTGCTTCTGTCTGTGTGCTGTTTAAAAGTGCACAGGAAAGAGTCCTGCTGTACACACACAGACGTGGTCTAGAGATTTGCTCTTTGTGTATTTCAGCTTCAACTCCATTGAATTCACTTTATTCTCTTGAATGGATACCTATCAACAAACATTTATTAAAAACAGGATATTCGTAAAGCGGGCCAGCTTCGTGCTTTAAATGAATAAAGACAGGATTCTGTTGTGCTCATTACTGGAGGAAGTACTTAGAACCGATTGTAATAACTTCCCCGACAAAGGTGGCTGCTTTTTGGCAAGGAGGAGGGAAAACAAACCAGAGAAAAGGAGGACAGAGGGACAGAAGGCACAGAGCTTTGCCTTTTTCAAAGGCGTCTTGGCTTGTCCTTCAGATCTCTGAAGGGCATTCTAAGCTGTGAGGGATTCGGGGAAGGCAGTTTTCCTTTCCTTTGAAGGGAGCAAGTCTCTCTGGGCCAGAAAAAGAGAAACAGAGGCAGAGGCATGGGGAAGAACCTTGTTTAAAGAAATATCGGATACAAATAAAAGTTTAAATTTCCAATATTGGCACAATCTTTTTTTTTTTTTTTAAACCTATCCCCACTTCGCTGAAATCCGTGTGGAATTAACCTCCTGCCAGGTGAACCCCACTCACCAACAACTGCGTTTCCCCTCTTTGCATGTTTCTTGATTCTTTAAAGAGGGTGGGATTTATTTAATTGAACTGTGGTCGAGGTTAAAGCACATTGTAGATTTCCTGGCATCAGCTTCCCTAGCTAGAGTTACGTTAGCCTGGGTTTCTTTTCAAAAGAAACTCTACCTGCTCCATGTTAGGCAGGATGATATGAATTTAGAACCTTGCCAGAATGTGCCTGAGGAACTCAGTTGAAAGGATCGTGCATCCAGACAGGCTACGTAATAAGAAACACTTGGTTCCCTTCTTTTAATGGGCAGGAATTATGCACAAAGTGGCATTTGTTCTTCACCCCGACCTTGCTGTCTGAACTATAGCCTCACTCACTGAAGAAATGTCTCGTGGCTGAGATATTTCTGGCCAAACCTTTGTATCTCAACTTAAAACAATTTTTTTTTTTCTGTTCTTGGATCTTTTAAATTTTTTCAAGGAAAGAACAAGGAGGAAGCACAATCACACGGTCTTCTTTTTCAAGGGCGTAAAATGAGAACCACACATTTAGGTAGCCCCAATCCAACCTGGGAATTCTGAATACTTGGAACAATTATACACAGTTTAGTCTAGTCCCTTCTTTGGAGTAGAAACCAGTTGAAACTCCTGTTTCACTCTAAAGAGCTCTTCTCTGGGAGATGCAGCCTGGGTTTCTTGTTGGAACACACATCTGTTTCTGGGCTGGCCAAACTCGAAAGTGGAATCCCAATTACAGTTTTCATGGGTGATGGAATTTCGACTGTGTTACAGTTTAACCACCTGGGTTGCCTCCTTTTTCTTTCTAAGGATGAAATAAGCTGATCAAGTGTTCATTCAGCTATTAAATTACATTTCCATCCTGTAACATTTTATTTCCTTTTCCTCTGGTGGGGAAAAGGAATATATATTGACTTGATGGATTATCCTCAGTGTCATTGCTTATACTGACCACACAATTTTAATGTTTGGGATTTCTTCCAGTTGCTTGTGGATGTGGTTTTTAACTTTATATGATTTTATTTTATCCCAAACAACAAACAACAAAACAAGAATTCTTTAACTAGATGGTTTTGATTTAACAACAGATCTCTTGGAGGAAAACGAAGCAAGATATTTAAGTTCATTGAAGGAAATTCACTTTTTGGAAAGTAGAATTGAAACCTGAAACTGTGAGATGTAAAAAATAAAACGCTCCTTTGGCAAACAAGTTGTAATCTGATTAGTTTGCTCTAGAAAGCGAAAAAGTATCATTCCGGCCACCAGGGGGAGCACATATTGTTCCATGAAGATGAAGACAGATAACTGAATACAAAAAAAATTCATCATTCTGTTAAAGTGGTAACCTTTTCTGTTGTGAATATCTATTTACAAGAGAAGTACTTTTGTCATTGTTATTATTGTTATTAATAACCAGATTCTTGGCCATGTGATGAAAAATGGTCTTTCTAGGCTCATCCATATGGGAATTACCAAATAAGTTACCTTAGAGGTCAATAGCACCTTAAAAATAAGTTTTACTTCTAACTTTGACTCTGATATATAAACATATTCAAGTATTTGAATATATAACAATGAAATATGAGTTTTACAAGCAACCTGATCTAAACTGATATTTTTAGAAAATGAAAATCAATTTCTTTTATATTTGTGAAATTTTGATTAATTCGGGTTCGAGTCTCCCGTTTTAAGCAAATTGTCCATTTTTAGTGGTCTTTTGAAGTTTTTAATAATTTAAAGTCACAATTCAATGTTTCTGTTTAAGGGCCAATATATTATAGTGGCAGCAAACTGCAAGGACAATGCCTTTCTCCTTTTTATATTTATTTTAGGAAAATTCAGAAAGATCATTACAGATGGGGCAAAGAGAATTTCTTTCCTAGGTTAAAAAAAAGGAGTCTCTCTTACTGCCTATAATTTGGACTTTACACATATTTAACTGAGACTACCAGCGTGGAGCAAGCTTTTGCAGGAAGCAGTACAGGAAGGGATAGGGTATGTTGTAACTAAACGTCGGCAGAGCTGGCTGAGTTCAAATCTCAGTTTTACCACTTACCAGTTACGTCACTTTGGGCAAGTTTAGACAAAACTTCCCAGCCTCAGTTTTGTTATCTGTTTAATAGGAATTATACTTTCCTCCCTGGGCTATTGTGAGCATTAAATTTAATAATATATGTAAAGAGTAGAGACTTGCTTTGGATCATGTCACTTCTTATTAGAGTTATTGTTGTTGTTTTGTTTTCTTTGTACATCAACATTTTATGGTGAATTAAATCATGTCGTCATAACCCTGCAGACCATATTGGCTATATATCAGATCTGTGAAAGATCCAGAGCCTATCAAGACTGCTAATGTGAGTCTCTGATTTTACTGAAACATTCTACAGCATTAAAGGGAGGAGCCATTGTTAGATACTAATCAAATCTGACAGCCCTGGGATATTCACCAATATCTTAAGACTACTTGATGATTTTTATCGCTGGACCTGTGAGGATTAACGGCTGGTAGGTAGCTATCATTGCTACATTGAAGTAGATTTTGTGCAGCAGGTCCACTTAGATCAATTTTATATGACCATGCTTTGTGTCGTGTCAACAGACCTAGGACTTGATGTACAGAGACTTCATCCTATTTGGAAAACGCATTCATCCCAAGGGGGATGAAAAGCCTGTCGCATCTGCTGCTGACTTGGGCAGCCATGTTGGCCTTTGGTTTCTGTCTTGATGTTCTTTGATGAGTAAATGACTCCATTCCTCTGGCTAGCTGCCACCAGGGACACCAAGAGATAGCACAAAAGCCAACTCATTGTCTTCAGGAAGAGTTACATTTAAAATCTCCCCTCTTTGAAAGCTCCTATCAGATTTTTTTAGGGCCATCAGGAGAAGAAATGCCCTGTCCTTCTTGTGTGTCCATTTTGGAGTTGAAAGTATAGGTGAGATCTTCATATATTGCTGAAGTTTAACTAGAGGAAATCCACAAGTGCTCAAAGCCTTCCTTAAAAACCACACAGACCAAATTTGTGACAAAATACAATTAAAAAGGTAGCTGTAGAATTTAGTACAACAGTAATGTTCACAAGCGTCTGTTAGGTCTTCTTACTTAACAATGCTCCATAGATTGTCTATGAGTTTATTCCAGATGTTTGTGGCCTTATCAGTCATGTGTGAAGGTTGCATGTTAATTGAATATGGCAGCTGGGTTCTGACTCCAAATTATTTGGAGTTTATTCTCATAAACTGGATGCTTTCAAAAGTAAACAAAGACATTAAAAGATTTATGAAAAGACTCTGTCATATGTTCTGAAGTGCAAAGTGTAAATGAATTTTTATAAGCATATGGATTTCATTTCTCTGATAATATGCATGAATTTAAAAATTAAAAGAAAATGTGCTGGCCACAATGTGTTTTTAGTTCTCATTTAGACTTTGAAAATAATCAAAGGTGCCTAACATATTCAAAACTGAGCAGACTCCTCCGTCCTATGATGTCATTTGTGAACCATTGGATAGTGATTAATATTACCCCAAAAGGGTATTTTCCTAAAAGAAGCTCTAGAAAGGGACTTGCAATTTGAATTTCTGGTTTTAAGTACATTCCACAGTTTATGGCCAGACTCATTTCTTCCTGTATAAACTTCCAGGTTGCTATGCTCAACACACTATCATTCTCTTTTAAATTTGGATAACACCATCGTCAAGTCAAACAGTTGAGGCTTCATGATAATATTTACATTGAGGCAGAAGAGGACTGAGAGAGGGAAAAAGTGCAGGGAAAGCATATTTGGCTCCTTGTGGTCACATGGAATGGATTCTGTCAAGAATGTAAAATAACGTTTGTATCTGAGTCGTGCTTGGAATTAATAAAAGATCTACCAACTCTGTCAAGAATGCAGCCAACATTTTACTTTTAATTGTTGTGATAACACAGCCTTAGAGAATTATTCAGGTTACATTAGGCTCAGCATCAGAAAGAATTTTGGCTGCAAGAATTTCATTTTATTTAGCTAAATAAAAACAAATTAGCACAGATTTTTTTTCTTGCAAGCTCCACTTTGAGGTGTGATGTTATCAATCCCTTTAATAGCGGTAAGTATTGGTCCCAGTGAAAGGTTTCTTTTGAGAGTTTAACACAAATGAAAATAATAAATGGTCTAGTTAACTCCCCATCTGTTTTTATCAGTGTGGAGCCTTTAAACTCATGATTCCCCTGGATAAAAATAAAATTCTCATACCCTCATACATGTATTCAAAATAAGTATGATGGTTTTTTAAAAAAGAGGTAATACCAGGAGAAAGAAGTTCTAATCTTCAAAGAGCCAGCTGCACAAATGGAGGCTGGAATAATACTAAATTTACTTTTATAAAGTACATAGGCTCCCTCTACCCCCAATAATAAAGGCTAATATTTATTATGCTCTTACTAGGTACCATATATGTTTCAAAATACTTAAGAACATTCTCTAATTCAATCCCTGCAGCCTTCGAGGGAGGTGCTATTTCTATCCCCATTGGCAGATGAAGAATTGAGGTAACAGAGAGACAACATGACTTGCTTGAGGTTACCCACCCAGTAATGGCAGGTCCAGAACTTGAATCCATACACTTTGGCCTCAGAGCCTGTGCTTAATCCCTGCAAAACCAGAAGATTCTGCTAAGTCCCTCAGTGGTTTCATCCTCTCCTCTTTCCCTGCCCACAAGTGAAGAGTCCCTGCCCTTGATGTCTTACTTGGTTCTAATGCCTGTATAATGTTACAGTTGGAGGATCCCTACATTTGTAGCTCGCTCCAAGGCAATGAAGAGTTATTTGTACATGGTATTTGCAACATTACTATAGATGTATCAGATAAGTCTATTGCTTTGTAACCAAACAAAAAGTAGTGGCTTAAAGCAACAGCAATTTATTATTTCTCATGATTCTGTGGGTTGGCTGGGTTAGCAGGTTTCCCCTGGACTCAGGTATAAGCTTCTATCAGCTGAAGGTTGGCTGGGCTGAAAGGTCCAAGGTGACCTCACTCACATGGTTGGCGATGGTGTTGGCTGTTGTCTAAGGTTCCCCAGCTTTGCTCTACATGGCTTCATCTTATCCAGTAACTGGAATAGCTTCCTTATCTAGTCATCCCAAGACAGCAGGCTAAGAGGGCAAAAGTGGAAGCTTCAAGGTCTCTTGAGAGCTAGCCTTGAAAGGTGGATAATATCACTTTCACAGCATTCTGTTGGTCAAAGCAAGTCTCACGCTCAACCTAGATTCAAGACATGACAAACTAGACTCCTCCTCTTTATGGGAGAACAGCAAAGTCACATTCCAGAGGGGCATGCATACCTGGATGGGAGAAACTTATGGCTAAGTTTTGTGCTCTACCACAGTAAACACCACTGAAAACATGAATAATTGATATTGAAAGGATTTATCGGTTTCTAAATAATCGTAACAAAATATAGTTCTTATAATATTATATATATACAGTATTATCTTTAATGACTTGGAAGGTACTTCTGCATCATATTTTAGGGCTTTCATTAAGAGCACTCTGGCTATCATTGTGATAAATAAACATTAGATTTGAAATTGGGGGACACTTCTGAATTGCTATCAAGTTAGATATGAATGAGAAAAAGGAATGAATGTCTTTTTAAAGCTTCTGTTCCATTGTCTGCATCCTGAAGGGACCATGAGAAGTGTGAAAAGTTATGGAAGTCCGATGTTTTATTTTGATATCTATATGTAGAAAGCAAACTGGAAAACCAAGGAAGTTATTCATATATACAGAATATATGTATTTCTTTTCTTCCCTGATTTTGGCTTCAATCATGCCGACAATTCAACTCTTGCTTTCAGACTTTGTCCTCAGCCTGTAGGGAGGTGTGAAAGCAGATAAGTAACACAGTGCTAAGAACAGGTCATTTTAGCTTTACTTTTAGTAAGATCAAAAGCAGAGGGTTAATCTAATGCAAAAGTGCCTGTCAGCTTTTAAACCCTATTGGGTGAGGGCAAGGTTTAAGTAAGCATTTGAAATTCTGGTCTCTTACATGGAACCTGAAAGCATATGTTTTTGAGATTCATTTGCCCAATCCTTAATGTTCTATGCAAAATTGTGTGTGTGTGTGTGCGTTTAAATTAAGGCTTGGCATTCACTTAAGAACTAGGAAAACCACCTCCTGTTTATACAGAGGAGGGAGACAAGCCCTTGCCTTTAGATGAAAACAGAGCAGCTTCACCTGCCTCAGTCCTGAAACACAGGCATGAAAATTCAGATTATCTGGGAGCTTTGGCTCTTCTACAAGCATGAAGACCATTTTAAGGATGGGTGAAGTGCAAGACCACCTGATGATCCTCCCCACCGCCTTCCTGTCTTAGTCCCTTTACTGTTGCTTATAACAGAATACCCCAAACTGGGTAATTAACAAGGAAAAGGAATTTATTTCTTATAATTATGAGAAGTCCAAGGTTGAGGGGGGCACATCTGGTGACAGCCTTCTTGCTGGCGGGGACTCAACAGAGTCCCAAGGTGGCACAGGACAACACAGGTGAGGGGGCTGAAAATGTTTGCTTAGAGAGACATGAGTCCTCTTCTTATAAAGCCACCAGTCCCACTCCCATAACCCATTAATCCATTAATCCATCAATGGATTAATCCATTCATGAGGGCAAACCTCTCATGACTCAATCACATCTTAAAGGCCTCACCTCTCAATATTGCCAAATGGGAGATTAAACTTCAACATGAATTTCAGAGATGATAAATATTCAAACCATAGCACTTTCCAAATCCAGATTTTCACTTGTGTTTGTAGAAGGTAGAACCTGTGATCATGGTGCTGGAACAATGTGGAGGCCAAGAGTGATGCTGTAGATTCAGACCTGAATCTGAGCCCAAACCTTTGTTCTGCTGCTGATTCCTGGCACTGCTAACTGGGGGACTTATTCCCTCTCCCTCAAGCCTCAGGTTCCACATCTGTAAAATGGATCTGTGCAGTGCCTGCCCATGGGATTACCATGAGGGCTTTCCCATAAATGCCTTTAGGCAGGATCTTGGCCAATGATCATTATTGACAGTTATTATCTTATCGTGGAATTGTATCTTTGGGATCTTCAAAGATAATAAACCTCAAGTTTTAACTTCCGATATTACTCACAAATTGTTTGTAGAACTTTCAACCTGATAATCTGCTCACTTTTTTTTTTCCTGTCCCAATAGATTCAGCCAATTCAGTCAAAAAGAATTCAGTCACATCTTTTTAGCAACTCTTCAAGGGAACCTGATGAAAGATAGTTTGAACTGACTTGATGCATCTGATTGGTCAAAAGAATTGATCCAGAAGGTTTGCCCTCTGTGTTCTGAGCAGGGTGGCTTCCTGGGTGTGAGAGCTGTGTAAACTCACACTTGGTTTAATGCTCCGTTGTCGTTGTCTTGACATTCTTAATAATTTTTGAATAGGGGCCCCTACATACCCTTTTTGCACTGCGCCCCACAAATGATGTTGCTGATCCTGGTCTCTAGAAAGACATTTTAAAAGCCAACAAAGGCCAAGATAATCCTGGAGAAGACTACTCCGGGACATCTGCTTGGTCTGTGAAAATAACCGTGATTTTGGAGTCTGCAGGAGAGAGAGCACAGAATTTTCTGAAGGTTGCAGTGGTTGGCTTTTATTTTCTACCTTGACAAAATATGAATTTTTTTTAACGGTGACAGAACAAATAAGACTATAACCATTTTTCCAATTTATATAGATAATTTCATGTTCTTTGAGATAGTTACAAACATCTTTTCCCTCTGGTGAATATTCATGCAATGGTGGAAGGAGGAAGGACTTTCTATATATGACGTTAAAGACATGAGTCGCAAAGGAAAAAACAGAGATTTGACTAAATAAAAAGGAAAACTTCAGCTTATTTGAAAGTATTATAAATAGAATTAGAACATAAAAGATACATTGGGAAGATAATTGCAATGTATAGCAAAGCGTTAGCATTCATCCGAGAAGTTCTTCCCAATCAGTAGGAGGAGGATGATCACTGCATTGGAAAATGGGCAAGTGAAAATAACAGGATTTGTGTAACGGTCACAAATGGTAAGTGAAAATGCCCAGTAAACAAGTGAAACAAAATTCCACTTCGGCAGTAATCAAAGAAAGGCAACATAAAACCAGTTACCATTTTTTCTTTGTTTAGGGACTGGACAAAGATCTGTTAAAATGTTGGAGGGGCCTGGGCTAGGGGAGCCCGGTGGTCGGCAGAGGGAGAAATTGGTGGGGCTGTTCCTGGCGTCCAATATGACAGTGTCGCGGGTGGGGTCCTCAGGAAGCCGTCTCACAAGGAGATTAGCATGAGGGGCGCCTGTTAGGAGCAGCTGGGGCAGGGAAGGGAAGAGAGGGAAGCAGGAGCGAGCAGGGGACGAAGTGACTGTTATGCGCTGGGGGACAGCGCTGAACGTGGAGCTGTCCAGAGCTGTCCCAACAGGAGAGAGGATCGGAACTTTAAATGCCCGAGTGGGCCACGTTGGCAAAGGGTGACTGCAGCTAAGGCCACCCCGTCAAGGTTGGCTGGTCTGGGCTTTGGCTCTCTCCACAGCGCCATGGTTGGCCCCG
>RJWJ010023558.1:0-25644 GCA_004363605.1 Indri indri | reverse complement strand
TCCGTCATTTCAGCAACATCCTGTTGGTCATATAGGTCAGCCTCATTCATATTCAAGGGGACAACATAAGATCTTGGATGGCCCAGGGTCAACAGGGGCCATCTTTGAGGCTGGCTAGCACAATCTAGTATTCCCATATTAAAGATGGAATAACTAAGGCTTAGAAGAATTATATAACTTGTTCAAGATCACACCGATAGTATTTGTCAGAGCTGGAATTCAAATCCAGGTTTGTCCATTTGCAAATATAAGCTCTAAATTACTTGGCTCTACTGTATTGCAAGTGTTTCCAAAATTGCGAAGATTTGATAGAACATTCCATGAATAGGTACAATCTTATTAATAAGAGATCATTCACTCACTTATTCATTTATCTGTTCGACGAATAATCCATGGAATGCTCCATTTGTGCTGGGATCTGAGTAAATGACTTGGCTAAAATCACACAGCTAATAAATGGCAGAGCAGGACACAGACCCAGGTCTGTTTGACTCCTCATAAAATGCTCTTTTACCGGCTATGAAGTTGTTTTGAATTTATTGTGTATGTCTTGAGAGCATCTTGGTGAAGTCCAGAGAAGTGAACTAGTGACTGCTCACAGTCTAAGAGAATAGGCTAGAGCAAATACCAAGTTTCTCCCTTAAAATGGCTCCAAGGCCTGGCACAGACAAGCATTCAGACCTGCAAGAAAAACTCAGCTGGAGCCATGATTCAGGTCTTACAGTGTTTGTAATAATGGGCGTTAGGTCTGAACCCCAACGTGTTCCGGGCACTAAGCAAAAACATTGTGTATGGCCAACAAGTACATGAAATGATGCTCAATATCACTAATTATTAGGAAAATGCAAATCAAAACCATGATAAAATACAACCTCGCATCCGTGAGGATGGCTGCTATCAAAAGGAAAGAAAGGAGAGAAAATAAGTGTTAGCAAGGACGTGGAGAAATTGGAACCCTCGTGTACTGTTGATGGGAATGTAAAATGATACAGCTGCTATGGAAAACAGTAAGATGGTTCCTCAAAAAATTAAAAACAGGACAACCTTCTTATCCAGAAATTTTACTTCTGGGCATAAATCCAACACAACTGAATGCAGGGGCTCAAAGAGACACTTGTACACCTATGTTCATAGCAGCATTATGCACAATAGCCAAATCACAGCAGTAACCCAGGAGTCCATAAGGGCATAAATGGATATACAAAATGTGGCATATACATTCAACAGAATATTGTTCAGCTTTAAAAAGGAAGACAATGCTGACACATGCTACAACATGGATGAACCTTGAAGACATTATCCTGAATGAAATAAGCCAGTCACAAATAATTACTGGACGATTCCACTTATATGAGGTCCCTAGAATAGTCGAATTCCCAGAGACAGAAAGTAGAATGGTGGTTGCCAGAGGCTGGAAGGAGGAGGGAATGGAGAGTTAGTGTTTAATGGATATAGAGTTTCAGTTTTGCAAGATGGAAAGAGTTCTGGAGATGCACGTTGGTGATGGTTACACAACAATGTGACTGTATTTGGCATCACTAAACTGTACACTTAAAAATGGTGGCAAACATTATGTCACATGTATTTTACTACAATTAACAAATATGTTGCTGTGTCATTTAATTACATCTCAAAGATAGCCCCAGATGACAATCTCTCTTGTGGAGGAAGAAACAGACTCAGAGATGCTGAGTCACTTGCTCGGAATCACATAGCTGGGCACCAGAGCTGGGGGATTTAGACCGAAATCCTTTGGAGTAAAATACGCAGCTTCCTTTTCTCTGGCTCCTGGATTTGCAGCCAAAGGGAGGCCCCGTAACCATTTCGCCGTTGCTTGGGCAGCAATTCGTCAGTCTCTGAGTGCCTCAGGAGGCAATTGGCTTTTATGGTTTGTGCTCAAGCTGGGGAGAAGGAAGAGCTGGGGCTCTGGGCTTCTTGACTAGGGACAGCTAAAAATCGGAGCAGCAGTCTGCTGCGTGCTAGTTCTCTGGAAAAGACCCCAGGTGGGCCTTGGCTGCACAGCTGGGATGATTGGCTAGCCCGGGAACACCAAGAAAGATATTTACAGGTCCAGCTGCTGTTGTCAAATATTTTCCTGCACCAGCTGGGCCAGATACCCTCAGCTTTTAAAACTCCCCGAGATATCAGGCTTATTTTTGTGTAACTTGAGGGTGGGATGGGGTGGTGGGTAGCAATATCCTTGTGGGTCCGGGCAAGGAGCTTGGGAGTTGAGTCGGGGCCATCCCAGTCTTCCTCTCTTGCCTTCCAAGCTCTGTGTTTGTCCTTTCCGCCTGCAGTCTGTGGCTGGGGAAAGTGACACTTTAATTCAGAACAAGTGAAAAGGAGGCTACGCTGGGCTTAATGAGAAGTGACCAGAGAACACGCTGGATTAACCAAGGGAGATTGTAAAGTGCTGTGTAAATATCAACCGTCAGACAGCTGGGGATGGGGGGAGGCATTTGAGCCAGTCCGGAAGCCGCACCAGCTCCCCGCGTTTGTGGCTTTGCAACCTGCTGAAATTCGGGACTTGCCGGATGCTGTCTGAGACAGACGGGCTGGTTCTGAAAAGAGCTTCCAGGCCTTGCTGGGCCCTGCAGGAGCTTCTTACTGGTTTACAGAGCTGGGTGGGAGCCCTGGTCAAGAAAGAGAAGAAGAAAATTTTGTTTGGAGAATCAGCAGCCAGGACTTGTGCTGAGTGTTTTCTTCCACATGCAGGTGGCTAAGAGCTTTGGAGCTGCAGGTGCCCACCTCTGAACCCTGCCGCTGGGCCTTGCTAGCTAACTGAACTTGGACTCGCCACTCAACCTCTCTGAGCCTCACATATCAAAGGGGGGTAATAAATCTACCTGATGGATTTTTTGGGGAAACTAGAGAGAATTAGCCCCAGGCCTTACACATAGTCAACAACCAGTACATGGTGTTTGTCAATTTCGGTGTTACTATTGTTGTCTCCTGGGGTCATCATCCCGGTGTTTATGAGGAATAATTAATCATCAGTGGATCTGGAGAGATGCATGGAGTGTGGGTCATTTTCAATATTGGTCATCTCTTCTCCTACAGCAAGTCAGCAAACCTTTTCTGTAAAGGGTCCTGTAGTAAGCATTTTTTTGGCTTTATGGGCCAGATGGTCTCTGTAGCAACCACTCAACTCAAAAACAGCCAGAGACAATACATACACAAATGGGCGTGGCTGCATGCCAGTCTAACTTCATTTACATAAATAGGCAGCCTGCTAGGTTTGTGGGCCATGGTTTGCTGACTCCTGTCTTATAACCACTTATCTGACTCTTCTTTAATACCTGGTCACTTTTCGTCTTGTGCCACAGCTGATGGCGAAAGCGCCTGCTCTTGCCATTTGAATGTAAGCTCCTTGAGGTCAGAATGCATCTGGAATTGCTCTTGTGTCTCCCCAGTTTTCTCTAAATGGGGAACTCAGTAAATGTTTCATCATTGGATAACCACCCTGGGAGGTTTGAGGACAGTGAAGTGGTTAAGGGCAGAGGATTTAAAGTCTTAAGTGCCTAGGCTCAAAATCTGATGACTTTGGTCGCGTGATTTCACTTCTCTGAATCTCGGTTTCCCAACTGTAACAGTGGAAATACACAGAGTACCCATTTCACTGGCTTGTTGGGAGGATGAGACAAGATGATGAGTGTAAAATTCTTAGCCAAGTGCCTGGCAGGCTGTAAACACTTCACAAGTATTAGCGGAAAGGACAGATCCCTTAACTAGAACCAAGATATCCCAGACACTCAATACGTATTTGTGCAATGTGCTTAATGAAGCCGGAGGGAAAATCTCTTTCTTTCTCTGGGCCTCAGTATCCTCATCTGTAAAATGGCAATAAGAAGGTGTGCTGAGGGGCCGTCATGAAGATTTAGTCAGAGTAGTTGAGAACTCTTGGCAAGTTGTACAGGTTCTCTAACAGAGCTGCTTTTGCAAGAGTCATCTGCAGTGCTGTTTTTCGCCGCCTCCTTGTCTCCTTAGTAATAGCCCAGCCTTCAGCTCTCCCCCTCCCCATACACACATTCTTTTTGACAAGGGTTTTTCCACCTTGGAACTCTTGACTTTGGGCTGCACATTTCTCCGCTGTGAAATGTTGGGCCGTGTCCTGTGCATTGTAGGATGTTGAGCAGCATCCCTGACTATCGCCCACTAGATGCCAGGACCACCCCCTACCCCACCAGCTATGACAACCAAAAATGTCTTCAGACATTGCCCAGTGTCCCCTGGGGGTGCAAAAAATGTCCCCTGCTCTGGTTAAGAGTCATGACAATAGAACAAGCCTAACATATATAGTAAAGCAAAAATTCGAAGGAAGAAGAGGTGTCTGGGGCCTTCCGTGCTGCAGAGATGATGAGAAATGGAGAAATGATTATCCTGTCTACAGGGACTCCAGTGTAACAAGGTGTGATCTTGAGCAAGTGACTCAACCTCTGTGAGCCTTAGTTTCCTCATTGGTAAGTTGGGGTGAAAATTCCTACACCCCCAGTTTTGTGTTAAGGACTCAGTGCAGTAGTATAACCAAATTGCTAAGCACGCAGTGAATACTGAATAAATCATAACTATTCTTTTTACTTTTTTTTGTTTATGGAGGATGTGATAAAGTTCCCTTATGCCTCTTGAATTTCAGATTTCATTTGAACATTCATAGCACAGTTTGAAAACTGGAATGAATAAACTAGATTTGACCTTCAGACATGTTTTATTTGGCCTTCAATGTGATTAAAAAGTATTTGAATTCATAGCTTGCATTTAAATGTTGGGAGATTTTACCTAGAATTCCAGACGTGGGGCTTTTCCTAGGAAATTGGTCGATGCAAGAGCTACAGATGCACCTGGCAGCAAGTGACCAGCTGCAGCTGGTGGCTGCCACCCTTTGAGATGAGGTTTGCTCTCTCCTCTTCCCCCAAAGCTTCACCAAGCTCGTGTAGACTTCACTTAATGGTCATTTCCTCTTGGTTTCTGTAGGTATTTGAGTTTGCAACTCCCACAACTGGAATTCTTTAAGACCCTCAAAGCTGATGATTCTTATGCAGGTTTTTCAATTCCTCTTCTTAAAGCTGAGCCTCCCTTCCAATCTGTGAGGGTGCAGCACTTTCGACTCTCCGCACCTAACCTCAATGTACCTTCGACCTTCTCACTCTTGACAAGGAGCCGGGAAGCACCATCTCCAAACTATCCACTCAGTCTGGGGTGCTGTGCAGGTCTGAGGCTTGGGCACCCCCATCCTGTTTTCTATGCCCATTCTCCTGACCCACGGCCTCCCCCAATCTAAACTTCCCCAGAAAAACCAGAACTGTCAGCTTCTTGACAACCGTTTATCAGATGCGAGGAAATAACAGCTGTTAACCACGGTTCTTATGCTTGAAGACTGTGATCAAATTCCGAACCATTTCCAGAAGTGCCCCTTGGGGCTCAGGGGGAGACGTGGTTTCCATGAAAACAGCTCCTTGCTATCTCCCGTCTCCAGCCTCTCGGAAGGGAAGCAGCTCTTACCTCCCGATGGTGCTCGAGGAAATTTAACTACAAAAACCGGCAGGAATGTCTCTGTTGGAGACGACCACACCATCTTGATGGGGACCTGTAATCCAATGTGCTGTCCATGACTGCAGGTACGGTGGAGAGCCTTGTGCCACTGTTCCCTGCGACAGCTCTCCCAGGCTTGCCCGGGCCAGCGTACAAGATAGAGAGATGGAGGAGCTCTGGAAACACACACGTTCCTTCCCGACAGGGTTACAGCCTCCCCTTCAGACAATCTTGGGATTTAAGTACTTTCCTGAGAATTGTAAAAAACTAAGCGGACAAAAGAGAGAACAGAAAATTAAACTGGGAAAGGCTGGGGAGGTAGAGAAGATGCTTCCTAGATTAAAAAATAATATATGCAAATTACTTAGAGGTCTCTGACATCCAGAAAGCACTCCATATTAGCGATAATGTTTATCATCATCTGATTGGCTCTGCCTCAGGGGCTGCAGTGATAACCATGGTGAACATCTACTGAGTACTTAATTATGTTTAGGGTCATATTTAATTCTCACCACAACTGTACCTGGGTATTGTTGTGGCCATTTTAAACTGAGGCTCAACCTGGTTACAGAGCTTGTCCCAAGTCACACATCCCATCAGGCATAGAATTTGGGTCTAAACCCAGGTCTGTCAAATTCCAAAGTCCATGACTGTAACTACCACACCCTCTCACTTGAGTCTGGTTAGAGATCAGTGTTAGGTTTATAGGGAAGAGTAGTCTATGAATTTCTAAAGCAAATGGGTGTGTCTACTTTATCATTTTGTCCCCTGTGCCTAGTGTAGCACCAGAAACATTGTAGGTGATCAGTAAGTATTTGCTGGAGTAACAATAGAGCAATGATTCATTCAAATAGATCTATTTCTATTGGTGGGTTTTCAGGCAAGTTAAAGAGACACGTTTATATGGCAATTGTTCAATTTGTTCAATTTTCTTTCTCTGTCGCAGAATTGTCAACACCTGTTTCTGCAATAGTGTCTGTATTCATTTGTTAGAGCTGCCATAGAAAAATACCACAGGCTGGGTGGCTTAAACAACAGAAATTTATTTTCTCACAGTTGGGAGGCTGGAAAGTCTGAGATCAAGATAGCCATAGGTTTGGTTCCTTCTAAGGTCTTCTTCCTTGACTTGAGATGGTCATCTTCTCACCGTGTGTGCACATGGTTGTCTCGCTATGCTCGAACGTATCTGATGTCTCTGTGTCCTAATCTTCTCTTCTGGTAAGGACACCAGTCACTTTGGATTAAGGCCCACCCTAATCACCCCAATTTTAATGTAATTACCTCTTTGAAGGCCCCCTCTCCAAACACAGTCGCATTTTGAGGTACTGGGAATTAGGGCTTCCACATATGGATTTGGGGGTGGGGGTTCTGTACAATTCAGCCCATAACAATGTCTGCCTTTTGTTCACTTTCGTATTCCCAGAACTTTACACAGGATCGAGCACATGGTTAGATGAGCAGATGTGATACACAAGTGAAGGAAAGACAGACAGACTAAAAAATGGATGGGTGGATGGGTGGGTGGATGAATGGATAAATGGAGAGGTAGTCATTCGGGTGGATGATGGATAGATGATGGGTAGATAGATGGGTGGGTGGCTGGGTGGATAGATCGGGAGTGCGATAATTCACTGCAGGAGGAGGCCTCCCTCCAAGATCTCACCACTGGACAGGGACCCATGCTTATATAACATCATCTTACATCCAAGTTTCTACCAAAGGTCTCTTGTTTTTCTCCTCAGCACTTATCACCATCTTACAAGCTGAGTATTTTCCTCGTATATTTTATTTATTACCTGTCTCTCCCAACTAGATGCACGGGGACAGGATTTTACTCTGTCTTGCCTACTATTCTATTCTCAGAGCCTAGAACAAAGTTGCCCCACAGTCGGTATGCAGTAACTATTTGGTAGATGAATGCGTGAAGGAGTTAACCTCCTCCTATGGCCCCCGTTTAGATACTTCATGGTTCCCCAGAGCTAAGAGGTGTGTTGGGCTATTCTCACCAGCTGTTAATTATCCATCCACAGCATTAATGTGCCTTGATTAACCGATTCATATAAGTAAAATAGCTTGTATATCTGTGAAACGCAGAGCCCCTGGCCCTACCCCAAATGGACTGAATCCAGGTATCTGGGTGCAGGGCCCTGGATATCCCTTCCCCAGCCCATTGTGAATTACATGGCCTTTGAGTCAACTGTGGGAGATTGTACAAAGTTAAACACTGGGAACCTAAGGTCATAACTGCTTGAGAACTTAGTCAAGTGTTCTGCATTTCTTTATTTCTTGCAAACAGCCACCAGGTAACTTTCCCTCTGTTTGTCTTAGATGGCTTTGGTTTCCTCTGATAAACACGTACAAACTACGGCACACAGAGGTGTTTTCCAATTGTTGATGCCAGATGTGGCAGAGGGACTTGGACTTCAAAGGGGTTTATGAAGTCCAGAACTGTTGGTGCTTCTGGTATCATACACGGTCTCAAGTGCTCCCGAGACATAGGCAGGAGGATTGGCTCTCAGGGCAAAGGTCGCAGATCCCAAGGCAAAGCTCTCAGGAACCAGCTGATTTATTTCCTTGCTTTTATTCACACATCTCTCAACCTCACCCCCTGCTCCTGCTCTTACAACATGGGTGGTTGTGGTATTATGGTGGGAGGGGGTTAGGGAATCTTCCACTGGGGAAAGGATATTTTTTCTTCTTCTTTGCTGTCTTAGATGCGTTTGGAAACTAAGAGCTTTTATGTCCCCCACATCCCTTCTTCCCCTTCTTTCTCCTCTTCCTCCATCTCCTCATTTTGTTTCCTCCTCCTCTTCCAATAGCTACCATACATGAAGCACTTAGCATGAGCCTGCCTGTCTTTCAAGAGTTTTACAAGGATCGTTCCATCGAATTCTGGCAACAGCTTTCTGGAGTAAAACCATCCACTTTACTTGATAGGAAACTGGGGTTCTGAGAGGCAAAGTGACTTGCTCGAACTCACACAGCTTGTTACAAGGCAGAAATGGGATGTGAACTCAGGTTGTCTGATGCCAAACAAAGCCCATGCTTATAGCCAGGACTCAAGGACAGACACATGCAAATGCCTACATGGGATGTTTAGACGACAGAGAGACAGTGGTGGGGACTGTGGCAGACTGAAGAATTCCTGCCCTGTGGGAAGGAGGCTGCTGCTTCTCATCTCTATCTGCATATTGCCAGGTTGTGTGTGTGGGGGAGGGGTCTTCTGATTTTCAAGAGAAGCTAGATATCTGAACCTTTTATGCAAAATCTCTTAATTTTTAAATGTCAGCAACAAATTAATATTTTAATTGTGTAAGTCAAACATGCCTATGTGTTGAATCTAGTTTGAGGACCACCAGTCGTGCCCTCTACTTGAAACAGCCCCTAGGGTGTAGCTCCCATGGACATGGAGCCACGTCCGTGACCATCCGTCGGCCCCGGATTCTGTGAGTCAGATGGATTTTTGCCATCTTGTATGTTACCCCTTAACTCACAAAGAACTATGGCTACTGCAGAAGGGGAAGACCCAGATATCCCCCAACATAACATCTTGTAGAGCTACACGGTCCAGTGCAGTAGCCATTAGTCACATGTGGCTCTTTGCATTTAAATTAATTAAAATTAAATGAAATGTAACATTCAGCTCCCTAGTCACACTAGCACATGTCCCGTGCTTTGTGGCCACTGCATCAGACAGGACAGATCCCGTTTCTGTCACCACTGATGTCCTACTAGACATCCCTAGCGAGAGACCTTGGACCTGCCTTTTTTCTCTGCCTGCCCCATCCCTCTCCAACCTCATAAAACACCTCTGCACGCCCAGCTCTCCCAGGGAAATCTCTGCTGGTGACAAGCTAGCCCATCAGGAGAGAGAAAAGAAAATCACCACATACATGTTAATGGAGAAAGCTGGCTGATCAGCTCACCTTCCTCTCTCAGAAAGTACGTGTATCATTAATGCCCTTCAGGAGACTTTGGCCTACCTCCGATTAGCTCGGAGGAGTAAGTCTTGGAAAGCATTTCAGAACAGAAGAGCAGCAAGCCCTTGGGAAAGATTCTGAGGGCTCACGGTGCCAGCTGTCTGCACCTGGGATCCCTCACCCTAGCGCTCTGTCTGCTGCCGCTTCTGCTGCAAGGACATTGTTGGAGCAAGTTAGTCCAAGTTAGTCCTGGATCAGTGATGGGAAAGAAAATTAAATAGAGGCTTTCAAATGTATCAAAGGGGAAAGAGTTCTTGGTGGGGAATGTAGGACAGCTAATAAAAGAAGACACGCTTGAAATTGATGATGATTCAAAAATGCCAGAGGTACCAAGATTTTTTTTTTTTTTAAGTATTCAATGAGAAAGACAAAGTGGAGAAATTGCAACATTTACCAGACACAAAGAAACCGCAAGAATAGTTATCAGCCAAGAGGGAATTAGGAAAGAGTCGGATGAGCCGGGGCAGGTGCGGGGCTGGCAAAGGGTGAGGCATGGGTGTGAAGCGAATCTGCCAAATTGCTCTGTGATTCAGAACCTGGGCGAGTGGGGAGCCAGAACGTTGGGGAGGAGAAAGCCAACGCGAGAGCTGTCCTTGCAGAAAGTTTGCTTAGGATAGCCATCTGGAATCGTAACAAGACGACTTAATGAAGAATTGGAATGAGCAACATAAAAAGGAGTGAATCCTTTCAGGGTGGTACAAAATTAATTGCAAGAGACAAGAAAGAGCCAGTCAGATGGAGATCAAAGTGTCAGCTTTAAAAAGCTCTTTTGGAGGACACAGCTTGCAAATACTCTTTTGAATTAAATTTACTCCCCACCCCGACTTCAGGCAAACCGATGGGACAAAGCCCAGAGTGTACTGAACACCTTCTCTGTAGGCAGGCAGCTCCCAAGGGGTGGTGGTGGAGGGAATGAGCTGAACACTTTCAGTTCCTTCTTCCAGATGCACCAAGCGGGGGGGACGAGAGGCCAGGAGTATGCATCTGTCTGCCGGAGGTGCCCCTGGACGGAAAGATGAGGGATGGGGAGTAAGTATTCCCCCTCCTGTTCCTCACCTCCTCCCCCGACATCAGATTGTCCCAAGAATTAAGAGTATGAAAGAATCAGAATTGCAAAGTTATCGGAATTTGAGGAAAATATGTGGGGCTGCCCGGGGTCGGTCACTCTGTCTGTCTCAGGTTTTCTTGTTACTAGGTTCTTACGTGAACAAACTTTGTACTGAAGTCCTGACTTGATTTCTCACTGCTTCTGCTTTCCATGCATTATCACATGGACTCTAATTTAGGTGCTGTTGTCGTCTCTCCAGTATATGGATGGGGAAACTGAGGCTCAGAGACGTTAAATACCTTGCTCAAGGTCACGCAGCTAGTAGGTGGAGGAGTCAGGATTTGAACCCAGGCCTGTGTCCTTATCCGCTACACTTCTACTCCTGCCCTAGGACAGACAGAGAACCTGACTGACTCTTTTCTTCTTCTTTTATTTCAGGGTATTATGAGGGTAAGAACATTATGGTTACATTTTATGTCTTTGCCTCACCCAAGCGAGGGTTAGAGGCATGCCCTTCCCCTCTACAATGCTCCCCGTGTCCTTTAGTTGTGGGATTACCACTCCCATCCCCCTAATCCCTGGAGAGTATTACTGCCGTGTGAGCACCCTAGTGTTGATCAGTTAGTACCAATTTGATGGCGAGTACAGGTGGAGCCCATTCTTCCGATCTTGTGATACCTCACTTCGGATAATGGGCTTAAGTTCAATCCAGGAAAATATAAGAGGTGCTAGATCACTGTCGTTTCTTATGATCGAGTAATATTCCATAGTGTACATATAACAAATTTTAATAATCCACTCATGAATTGATGGGCACTTGGGTTGTTTCCACATCCTCACAATTGTGAATTGTGCTGCCATAAACATTCAGGTGCAGATGTCTTTATTACAGAATGTCTTTTGCTCTTTTGGGTAGATGCCTAATAGTGCTATTGCTGGATCGAATGGTATTTCTATTTTTAGGTCTTCGAGATATCTCCAAATTCTTTTCCACAGAGGTTGCACTAATTTGCAGTCCCACCAGCAGTGTAAGAGTGTTCCTGTCTCTCCACATCCTCGCCAGCATTTGTTGTTTTGGGATTTTTTGATAGAGGCCAATCTCACTGGTGTTAGGTGATATCCCATTGTGGGTTCGATTTGCATTTCTCTAATGATTGGAGATGTTGAGTTTTTTTTTTTTATATATGTTTGCTGGCCATTATTCTTTCTTCTTTTGAAAAGTTTCTGTTCATTTCCTTTGCCCATTTGTTGATGGGGTTGTTTGATTTTTTCAAGTTCTAGATAGATTCTGGTTATCAGCCCTTTATCAGATGTGTAGAGAGCAAATATTTTCTCCCATTCTGTAGACTGTCTGTTTGCTCTAATGATAGTTTCCTTGGCCATGCAAAAGCTTTTTAATTTGATCAGATCCCATTTATTTATTTTTGTCGCTGCGGTGATTGCTTTGGGGGTCTTCTTCAAGAATTCCTTGCCTAGCCCAATGTCTGAAAGGGTCTTCCCAACATCTTCTTTTAGAATTCTTAAGGTTTAATGGCTTGGGTTTAAGTCTGTTATCCATCTTGAATTGATTTTGGTGAGAGGTGGGGATCCAGTTTCATTCTTCTGCATGTAGCTATCCAGTTTTCCCAGCACCATTTAGTGAAAAGAGATTCTTTTCCCCAGTGTATATTTTTGTCTGCTTTGTCAAAGATTAGATTACCATATGCGGATGGTTTCATCTCTGGATTCATAGCAGACTGTGTTCAGAGTGGGTGGGTCCACAGGCATTTAGAGACTTGTCCTATTGGGCAGAAACCGGAAGTACCTTCCTTTCAGCATCGCCTATTACAGACATAACGCAGGCTTCGGATGGTTGAGAGAGGGCTCTAGAGTCGGATTAACACTCAAATCCCAGCACAGCCAGTGACTTGTTCTGTGACCTTGAGCAAGTCACTTCTACTTGCTGGGCCTCAATTTCCTTGCCTATAAATGGGGATTTTCCATTTCATAGGCATGTTGTAAGAATTCGGTGAGGTGTACTGAGTGTTAAAACTTAACAGACTAAATATGGAATAGATGCATATTGTTCTTATGGAGGAGTCAGAATAGGGAATGTTAAACTTTGCGTTGTTTATCCAGTTACGACAAGCCACTGTTTCCCCCAATGGTGTTCCTTTGCCTCGACTGCTCTTCCCTCTCCACTTCCCTCGGCCTGTTGACCTCCCACTTGTCCTCCAAGACCTAGCTCAACATTCACCTTTTTAGAGCCTTCGTCAATTCTCCCAAGCAGAAGGAGCTGCTGCCCGTATATATCTCTACTAGGTCCTTCTTCCTTTCCCTATTAGAGTTCTTAAAATATGATATTACAGTAATCTGATAACTTTTCCCTCTTCCCAACTAGGTTAGAGCTATTCCAAACTAGAGAAGCATGTGTAATTCATCAAATTCTTCCCTCATTTGATACGGACACCATGTCAAATGCTCAACAAATATGTTAGTAAGTGAATACTTCATGTATTCATTGTCTATTGCTGGTTAGCAAATCATCCTCTTACAATAAGACATTTATTATCTCACAGTTTCTGTGCGGCAGGAGTCTGGGCATGGTTTACCTGGGTCCTCAGGCTCCAATTCTCTCACAAGGTTCAACTGTGAAGGATCACTTCAAAGCTCACTTGTGTGGTTGTTGGTCTGAGACGTTGGTTCTTCATGAGCTGTTGGCCACACACCTTCCTGGATTCTCCGCTATATGGTCCTCTCCATAGAGCCTTTCACAGAATGGAAGCTGCCTTCAACACAGTGAGCAAAAGAAAGGTGCATGAAAGTATGCCCACAAGATAGGGCTAAACAAATTGGAGTCATGTCTTTTGTAAACCTAATTGTGGAAGTGATGTACCATTACCTTTGCTGTATTTTGTTCGTTAGAAGAAAGTCACTAGGTACAGCCTGCACTAAAGGGAGAGGGTTACACAAGCCTGCAGGTATCAGGAAGCAGGGATCTTTGGGAGTCATTTCAGCAGCTGCCCACCATAGTTACCAAGGCAGAGGGAGAGAATGAGTATGGGATGGGGAAGAAGAAAGAGGAGAAAGGAAGAGGAAAGAGGTTGGTTTGCAAACACTGATTGGGCATTCACTATGTAATCCAGTAAGGTGACAGGAGACACAGGTACCATGACGTGGCCCCTTCCTGGGGATGTCTGTCCAGATGGGGAGTTGAAACACTCATGGAGGGATGATTATGTAACTACTCAGGGTCACCTGTAGGAGGAGCTGAATGGTTCCCCGCACTCTAAGTGTTACGAGATTGAGATACAGGCGAACTCATTGGGTCTGGTGTGCTGAGAAAGCTGGAACTTGAGCTAGGGCTTGCCAGATGGGTAGATCTGGGCTAGAAAAACAGCCTGCTGAGGAATGGGGACCAGAGGTGAGAGACTTCTTGAGGAACAGGGACTCTAAAATACCTGTCACAGAGGATTCCAGGAGGGCATCTTGTCTCCAGGAGGGAGACAAGATGGTGGAGGCAGATGGAGACCAGGCTTTGAAAGGTCTTGAGAGTCTGTGAGATAATTTTGAATTCCGTCTGGTGGGCAGCTGGGAGACTTTGAGGGTGGGGGCAGTATAAATCAGGGTTAAGCACAGAAATTTGGAATCGGGACCACTGGCTTTCCAATCCCCAGTTCTACCACTTATCAGCTGGGAAAAGCTCTCTTGGCAAGTGATTTATGTTCTCTGAGCCTCGGTGTCTTCATCTGTCACATGCTAATATCTCCCCCAAGGGTTTTTTGGTGAGGATTAAATAAAATAATGCATGTGAAGTGCTTAGCACAGGGCCTGTCACATGGTGAGCTCTCAAAAACAATGATAAAGTTATCATTATTACTATTCTGAGCTGGGATTGGGAGAGAGAAGGAGAATCTTGGAAATGCCAAAGTCTTTCTCTTGGTGGCAAAACATTCATCTTGCCCCTGCCCTTGTCTCTTCCTGGTTGTGGGCTGTGACAGATGAGCAATGAGGACTTAAAAGTGACAGATGTGTCCTTCTAGGATAGAACACAAAAGGAGGGGCAGGCCTCACAATGAGCTGCAGAGGTTTAAGCAACTATTTCTACAGAAATTAAAGTCTGAGGCTGAGGCAAGACCGAGTTCCCGGCACTAGCTGGGCAGTCCTCATTCAGAGGGAGGGGCCCGACTTGGATTCCAAAGACAGGAGGGGCCGTGGAGGTCATGGAGATGGACCTTGTCCTGTGTTGTTAGTCCTCAAAGGAGGTTGCTGACCTGGGTAGGGACAATTGAGGCAGACTCTAATTCTAGGAAATTAAGATCCTGGGCTCTGCGATGGTGGAGTTAGGTCCTAGGTAAGTTGGGAAAGTTTGTTTGCTTTTCCTAATCCCTCCTTTTGCTCCCTCAAACTCCTTTTTTTTGACCAGCTGTAAAAAAGTTTATTAAAAAGTAGACAGTATACCTAAACATCTTTTACAGTCACAAGGCCTCATAATACAGCATATCAGGTCCCTGGCTTAAATCTCTGCATTGGGAGCACCTTGTTGTAATTTCCCTTTCAGTGAGCTATCAAACCATGCAAAAATAAATAACCAGATTCTAAGTTCAAACTTCTTTTTATTCAGATAAAAGTGTATCCAGTCATGTAATATATTCTTGTTATTATTACATGGCTGGATACTTTCCAGACCGCCCTTGTATGATTTCTTGTACGGAGAATGTCATGGAACAGACTGGTTTCCAATGTCTCAATATCCAGGAAAGAGAGCGATGAGTGGGGGCGCACGAGAGTCCTAGACCTTCCCAATTCAAGGAGTCCACAATCCTAGGGGGACATTTCAGGGCCTCCCATTCTCATTCCCAGTCTTTCTCTCGTTCTAGGCAGTTGAAGTCTAACCTCACCTCCCATCTCCCTTTGTGGGCTCTGGCACAACTAAGCTGTTGGGTGCACTTAACAGTGACAAGAGCTTCCCTTTCTTCTCTTCTCCCTGCTATTTGACAAACAAGAGGGTGGTTTAATCACAGAAAGCAGACTGAAGTGGTGTTTTTATCTGGAGCCATTCACTAAAGGGATCAAATTTGGGTTGCGTTTGAAGAAATGAGTGGCTTCTTTCTTTTTTTCTTTCGTATTCCACCAGCTTAAAAAAAAAAGCAACGATTTGAAGGGAAAATGTTTGCAGACATGGAAAATTCCCTGTTGGTTAAATGTGCATAATCAAACCTTTGGGCTAATGAAAGCAAGTGCCAGTCTACATGGTTTCTTTCTTTTTTGTTCTATTAATTTTCTGCAAACACTCTTGACTCAGGGCTTCACTGCTGGGTATTGTGTGGCTGGGACTGCCTGGAATTTGGGGTCCAACCGTTAATCTAAAAGTTGCATGGAGGTGTGGTCTCTAGTGTACAGGGAGAAGGAAATATAGACAAGAAACTTTGCATGTGTTATTTCATGTAATCCTCCTGACAATCCTATCAGATAAATACTGTCGTCTCCACTTTACAGAACAGAAACCTGGGGCTCACAGAGGTTCGGGCTAGATGAGGTAAGAGGCAGACTTTGATGGCTGTTGGGTGGGAGTTAGAATAAGGAGGTTGATGCTAATTTGACACCCACAGAAAAACTTTGCTGACTCACCCTGGTTGCCCTCTTTGCCTTCAGAATTACTCATCCTTACTGTATTAACCCCAAAGCTGCTATTGTTAATGTGGATTTTTTTTGTCTTCTCTGTGCTTGGGATGATATACAACAAATGAAAGTCTTCCCACCTTTCTGACAGCTCAGAAGGAATAAGCCAAGTAAGGCAACATGCTCATTGGAAAATAGGTGTCAGGGTCTTCAAAAAAACAGGAGTGAATGACATGCTGGTCAGTGATGAGGTTTGCTGACTACTTTGGAAAGGTTCCAGGATTCTAGCACATCGAAGGCATCTGCTCACTAGGTGATAAACAGCCACTGGGGTGGGCTTTGGCAACCTGCCTGGTATGGTCAATTCCCCACTGAAACTCTTCTCCACCATACCATGGGCAATGACCTACTGCAAGGGCATAGCTTCAAATAAAGAGTTTGATGTAGGGTCAGGGTTGCAGCAGGGAGAATTCAGGTGGTCAGATCACCTATGTAGATCTTCTCATTCATTCATTCTAATATTCATGTGATCACTTGATATTTGAGTCCCCACTATGTGCCTGAATCTGTTCAGGGTGTTGAGATTATAGCAGTGAACAGAAAAGACGATATCTGCCCCCAGGAGCAGTAGTAGGTGGGAGGCTTGCAGATAGCTTCGAGTGATGAATTACGTCATGTATTATGTAATTACAACGGGTGGCAATTGTTTCAAGGGAGGTGTGGGTATGTGTAGAGGGAGGGGGCTGATGTCGTGAGGGAAGTCAGGTTAGTCTTCCCTTGGAGCGGGGTGGGCACAGATTTTGAGGTGAGATCTGAAGGGTGAATAAGAATTAACTGGGTGAGATGTGGGTGAGAAAGATCGTCCCAGGCAGACAACCGATGTGCAAAGATTCAAAGGAGAAGAAAGCAGCAGCACGATGGGTTCTTTTTTCTATCACAGAGTAAGACCTTGGCTCTTAAGGAAAAAAAAAAAAAAAACTTTTCATAACTCCCTTGGGCTGGGCCCAGGGTGCTTCCCCTCATTAGAGCGATCACTCTGAATTCTGGATACTGCCTGTTTGATGGCTTGTCCCCCTCCTACCGGATGGCCAGTTCCTTGGGAGCAGGGGCTGTGGCTACAACTAGACCTCCAGTGCCTGGCGGAGCACTGTAGTAGATGCTCAGTAAACATTTCCTGAATAAATCGAGTACCCTAACCTTGTCCCCAAAAGTTCACGGCCTTTGATGCCTGTGTTACCCAAATCCCCCATCGTGACAACAGAGACTCTCAGGCAAGGGACTCCAGTTCACGATTATCATTATACTTAGGCCTTCAACTTCCATCTCTCTGAGCAACAGGAGCCACTGTAAAGAGTTACTCACATCTACGAAGGCAACACTACAGCAAACAGGCCCTTTGCGTCTTCTAGGGGACTTTGCAGATTCACGCCTAGCACTGGCTCACTCCCCCTTACTCCGGCACCCACCGAACATCCTTATTAATAAGTAAATGCCACATGTTTAATCTGGGTCTGACCAAGCCTGGGGGAGGCTTTTTAAAACCTTGCTCCTCAAAGTGTGGTTAGGGGACCAGCACCAGGGGCGTCACCTGGGAGCTGGTTAGCAATGCAGGGTCTCTGGCCCCACCTCAGATCTACTGAATCAGAACTTTCATTTTAATAAGATCTGCGGTCAATTCTTGAAAAGCCCCGAAAAGCCCTGGAGGACATTGGTTGCACACTGGAGTCACCTGGGGAATGTTAAAAAAAAAAGGAACTGGGTACCATCTCAGACCAGTGGAATCTTGGGGGTGGGCCAATTTAGTGATACTGTGAATTTAACCTCAACCTTCCAGGCTGGGTAAGACGGCACTGATTTTGCTATTCGTTTTAAATATACTCACTCATTCCCCACCCAGCCTCCTTTTGGGGTTGGCTGTATCACACCCAGGGTGCTCTTCCAAATGCTTCCTCCTGTCTAATGGGAGTCTTTTCTACCAATCTGTGGCAAGATGGGAAAAATATGTATGTATAAACAATGCTGTGAGATTTTTTAGCAAGTGAGGTTTAGTCCATTTAGGAATAGATTCTTTATTCTGAGATAATATGTCTTTCCCTGGTCTATGTTTTGGTTTAAAATGCACTTTCTTTTGTGAAATGATGATGACAATTTCTGACAGCTGATTCTTTAAAAAACTATCTATGTTTGATGGAAAAATGGACACCTTTACTTATTTCATTTACTTACCATTTAACAAGTCATGCTTGTTTGTGTCCTGTCCAACATTCCTCACTTGGAAGGGGTATCTTGAGTGGGACGGATGGACAGTGAGCTCAGTGGCACCTTGAGCAGTGGCAGAGGAGGGAAAGCTCATTTATGGTCTCCAAGTTAATGAGGATCCCCCTTCCCCAGTCGTACCTGCCTTCCTGCCCCCCAGGACCTCGAACACGCTGCCTGGCACCTGGTGGGAACTCAATGGATATTTGTTGAAGAAAGGATGAGGACAGAGAGAACAAAAGGAAGTGTACATTCAGTTTTGGATGTTGGTAATTCAACTCCTAAGCTTCAAGCCCAGCTACCCATATTCTCTCCTTCTCACATGCCCTGCTCACCCCCGAAGCACAAGCAGTCATAATTATAAAGAGATTCCTTGGGCACAAAGGAGGTAAAAGGCAGATTCAATTAGAGCAGGGTCCCTTGTTCTCCAATGGCCTCGGGTCCAGGAAGCATTGTTTTCTCCCCAGCATGGGGCTGAATGCACAACTGTCCTCTTTGGTTTCCGAACAATAAGCTTCCAAATTACTCACCGCCTGGCAGATCCACTTGAGATCTATGAGCCTCTAAGACATGCCCTCCTCCTCCCTCACCCTATACTTGCCAAACCTGCAACGTCAAGTGTGTCTGACACTTACTTTACCAGGGCTCAGCTCTAAGGTGAACTGTTATTAAAATGCACACACACCAAATTTTTTAATGGCAAAAAGATACAAAAAGGCGATACACAAATGAATAAATACAAAAAGGGAGGGTGCCCCAACCTCACTAGTACTTGAATGAAAATTTCTACAATTTTGAGAGAAGATCTTTTGCGTGATTAAAACAAATGCAAATAAGTTAACATTGGCAAGAGCATGAGGACACAGACGGGAATGTATTTTGCTAGTGGGAGTATAATTAGTACAACCACTCTGGAGGAAGCTTAAAAGTGGCCATAGTCTTTGATTCCAAAATTCTACATCTAGGAATTTGTCCTGGGGAAACTGTTATCAATGTCCGTAAAGATATCTGGCTCAATCATTATCTGTAATAGAAAATGTTACTAACAACTTTAACGTCTTGTGATGTCAGAAAAAAAAACCTGTTACGTTACTCTCACAACATAATGAACATAATACTTCTGATACCAGTTGTGTTGGGTTTTCCCCATACATTAAGCAATCTATCAATTCTGCAAGAAATCCCAGCTGGGTGTCCTCTAATTGAATTCTGACACTACCTGGAGATAGCATCAGATCCCACAGGTTGAGGTCTCAGTCCCAGGAGATTGCCTCCCTCACTTGAGATGCCAGTCACAAGTGATAGGTACTGTACCACCTGTACTTCTGACTGATAGGCTGTTAATTGGGGTTTTCACAACCCCCTACCTTGGGTTCAATTAATTTGCTAGGATGGCTCACAGAACGCAGGGAAACATTTACTTATGCTTACTGGTTCATTACTAAATATAAAGGATATTACAAAGGCTACAGATGAACAGCCAGATGGAAGAGATGTATAGGGCAAGCGGTGTAAGAAGGGGTGCAGAGCTTCCATGCCCTCTCTGGGTGCTCTATTTTTCCAGAAACCCTCTAATCCTGCTTTGTTCTTTCCTGTGATCAGCCCCCATCCTGAAGTTACCTAGGGGCTGCCAGCCACCAATCTGTTAGCATTCAAAAAGACACCTATCACACATTGGAGATGCCAAGGATTTTAAAAGTAGTATGCCAGGACACACAAACCAGGACAAATACATTTCACAATACCACAGCGTGTGAAGAAATCATGACGCTGCCCATCGACCGAAGCATAGATAAATGCATTGTGTACATCTATACGATGACTTATACAACAACAAACACGAATCAACTAGTACCGCATGCAACAATGTGGCCGAATCTTTCAAACGTAACATCGAGTGAAAGATGAAAAAAGATTATACAGATAATGATTCCATCAGACAAAGTTCAGAAACAGGCAAAATGAAACTATATTTTTAGAAATGCAAACACAAGTGGTAAGACCCTAAGGAAAAATAAAAAAAAAGTGCTTTCCATTAAAGGCAAGATAATAGTTATCGCAAGGGTGGAGGTAGATACAGGGAGCTTCTGGGTCTTTGCAATGTTTTACTTCTTGCCCCGAGTGGTACTTATGTGGATGCTCAAATTGCTGCTATTCTTTATGCTGTACCTTCCCACCTCCGATTCCTTCCTTCCAAGTTTATAAAGGAACCATCTCTGAATTTGCTAAAATTCAGTGAGAGAAGAAACAGCTGATATAGTTTGCTAAAGTTCTGCTCTTTGATCTAATTAAATAAAAATGTGTCTGAGTCGGGGACAGTGGTAGAGGAGAGAAAGTAAATGCCAGGTAAGTAGGGGTCACAGATTCAGCCACAAAATATGGAGTTTCTGCTACTAAGCACTGTTCCAGACATTGGGGTAGAATAAAAACTGCTACGATCTGGCTTTAGGAAACTCATAGTGCAAGGAAAGGAGGCGGAACAGCAGTGAAACCAGTCAATTTGGGGGGATAAGAAAAAAATTTGAGGCCATAGAGGGAAAACAAAGAAATAAGGGTGTTTTTTCCTCTGACTTACTGTTTCTGTTCTAGCCCACTTCTGCAGCAGTTAGTAACTATCTGGTATTAGAAGGAAAGAATTGCTTCTTTCTTCCCTGCAGCCCTAAGTTCAAGTATATGTCAGTGCACTAGTGCCCTCTCCTAGGAAATAAAAAGACTGCCAGTCCCACCAGGCTCTCCCTGGTCAAAATGAGCTTGTAGCTCAAGAACTCTTTACATTATTCTGGCATCTCATTTGGAGACTCACATGTTATTACCTCTACTTTACTGATGAAGAAATTGACACATAAAGTGATGTTCCTAGGATACCTAACTAGTAAGCTGTGGATTTGAAATCTGAACCCTGACCTATCTTTCTCCAGTGGGCCATGCTCTTAGCATTACAAGTTACTGCTCTCAACTCAGAAGAATTAGTTCTGAAATGAATTTAGTAGATGATGGGGGGAAGGGAACAGAAGAGAAAAAAAGAAAAGAGAAATTATCAGAGTGTGTTGTATCTAGTGAACTATGAAACAAATATGAAAATTTGTTTCCACTATATGCGTGCACACAGGCATCACCAGTTTGCCATGTGACATGTATTTCTGAATGTTGATTATGGTCAAAAAAAAAAAACTTTCAGAAACACTGCTTTACTTTTTCGACAAAGTTCCAAATGGGAGCAAGGTGCTGTCCAGTGTGCTGAAAACACAGGCATTAATGCATGAGCTCTGTCCCTAAGAAATCCCAGTGCTGCAGAGCAGACAAAGCTGTACGGTGGAGGATGCTATTAAGATGAGGGCAAGTCCCAGGGAAAGCTTTGCAGAGGATCCTCCCCCTGCCCTCCATGAGCTGAGTCCCAAAGTTGCCAAAGCACACAGGTAATGAGGTTCCTGGGAGAGAAAATTACTTTATCATCCACATAAAAAAGCGACGTTGGGGTGGACTAGGAGTCCGTCCCCATACTTGATAATGATAGTGGATATTTATTGAGCACTATAATATGCGCCAACACACCTGGTCCCACTTTACAATCACAACAGTCTTACAAGGAAAGTCTAAGATTACTGTCTCCAATTTGTAGATGAGGAACGTTGGCCTCAAAGAGGTGACATGGTTTTTTCAAAATGGCAGGGCCAGGACTGATAGCCAAAAGATCACTTCTGTGCACGCCCTTAATCACTACTGTATACCTGCTCTGTAACTGTATCATTGAGGAGTTGAGAGAGAGGGGAGGAAAAAGCAAGAGGGACATTACAAGAATGAAGTAGGGGTCAGGGGATTTCGAGATCATTGCTTTATGTATGCAACTGCAACTGCGACAAGCCCATGAAATAGGGCAACTGTCATTCCACTTTATAGATAAGGGCAGTGGGGCTCAGATGAGGGGTGATGTCCTAAACTCCAGTCCTAGGTCCCCACTGCCCGGGTTCCTGACTTCCTGCTCCAGAGATTGGGAAACCCTTTTCCTCACAGGCCTTCGTGGGGAAGGCTGCACTGCTGGTCTATCTGATGATGCATCGCGCCTCTGCCTGTGATATGCGGAGTCCATGCATCAGTAAGTAGCCCAAGCCCTGGAGGAGAGAAGGCTACTAATTAGATGACTCTGTCTGGTGTCTCTGCCCAGACTCTAGCAGACAAATGGGGACAAGATGGGAATCCCAAATCACTCTGTCCGTTAGGGCTTCTGAATGTGGTACCTAAGTAAGATGGAATTTCTGAAAAATAGTGATGTGCCTGGTTCCGGGATGAGAGAATGAGGGAAGACTGCAGACAGAGAGCTAGCAGTGGGGCGTAGGGAAGAGTTGATTTCCCCACCCCTGAGGAAAAACACAGAGGAGCATTCACTGTCCTGGTTTTAAGTCCTAGGAAAGGTTGGTTTTAAGAATTAGCTTTGTAGAATGGGAAGAGCCCAGAATGTAGGCAGAGAAGAAAGGCTGTGCTGTCTTATTTCCTCTCCTAGCAGTTGTGTGCATCCTCATCTTCAAAAGGGATGCACAAGTTGCCACACCTGACCCTGATATAGGGTTCAGGATGTGCCATGTTTTGTTACAAAGTGCTACTTTTCGTAATTAACTAGTTTAGTTCTCAAAAAAATCCTATGAGGTAGATGTGTCTGTTATCCCCATTTTACAGATGAGGAAACTGACTCAATAGCAACTCAGGTCATAAGTGGAAGAGACAGGGTTTGAACCCCAAATGGAGGCCCTTAACTATTATTTTATGCTGCCACAAGGAAAAATGAATTAATGTAGCTGGTGACGCTTCATGAGCACATTTCATACCCATGTGTCTCATTTCGTCCTCCTGGTATTGGTTGTATCAGCCTCATTTTACAAATGGGGCAACTCTAGAGCCTGGAGATCTGCAGTGATATGTACAGAGTCCCACAGAGGCCAGGATTTGACCCCAGGTCAGGCTGACTCCCAAGATAACATACAAAGCCACCACACCAGTGGTCCCCTATTTGGCTAATCATGTCAATCACCTGGGAGAGTGCTAAACATTCAGGCTGTCAGATTCCATTCTTAGAGCTGGTCTGGAGTAGGTCTTAGGAATGTGCATGTTTGAAGTACACCCAAGGTGATTCTAATTATGTCACTTGCCAAAATTACATAAAATAGAGGAATGCGTTAGCAAACTGCACTATGCTACAAAAACGCTATAAAGTATGATGATAAGGATACGTTTCATTATTATTAATGACAAACCACTGCAAATGCTTGAAGTCATGGTCAATGTGTGCGAAGTTCTAATGAAGGTAATATCTGAAACACAGAAGACACAGTGCCTGACCTGAAGAAGGTAGACATGCATTGATTGAGATAAAGACTGGTTTGTCTCTTTCTCAGGTATGAGTTGCTAACAGAACATACCAGGAAAGAATGAGTTAACTCAGCATAATAGTAGCATGAAAGCTGCTGTCTTTCAATTACCCATGCTCACAGAGCAGAAGGAGGTTAAAGTGCATTTGAATTCATTCCTTGAATCCATTTTGTCGGAGTGTGGGGAAAGGAGTTGGGAATATTCCGACCATCAGGGACGGCGGTTACATCAGATGATGAGCTTAGCGTCCGGCCATGGAGGGTGGGGGGGGGGGGTTCTGTCAGAAATGTGATAGAGCTGGCGAAAGAACATCAATGGACTTAGTGTATAGAAATCACCCGATTGCCATAAAGATAGAAACACACGCACACTACAAGCAGTTTAGCACTGGCTCAAGTTGAACTGTGGCTACTTGGCTAGTGTTCTGCTTACAGTGTTCATGGTGACCCTGACTTTGCATTCTTAGGAACATACATTTCTCTCTCTCCTTCCTCTGCTCAATATTTATTTATTATTTTTGTGTGTAATTTTTTTTTTTCTTTTGAGACAGAGTCTCACTCTGTTGCCTGGGCTAGGGTACTGTGGCATCAGCCTAGCTCACAGCAACCTCAAACTCCTGGGCTCAAGCGATCCTCCTGCCTTGGCCTCCCAAGTACCTGGGACTACAGGTGCATGCCACCACACCCAGCTAATTTTTTCCATTTTTAGTAGAGATGGGGTCTTGCTCTTGCTCAGGCTGGTCTTGAAGTCCTGACCCCAAGTGATCCTCCTGCCTCAGCTTCCCAGAGTGCTAGGATTACAGGCATGAGCCACTGCACCCAGTTCTCTGCTCGATTTTTAATAATGTTTGGTCATGTTTTCTTTCAGTCCTCTGTGATTCATTGAAAAACCAAATTAAAACAATTTTCTCCTGGTCCTCTCTGAAGGCAAACCTTTTCCAAATTGCCTAGTGGTTTTCCCCCAACCCACCCGGATACCTTAAATATGAAGATCCAAGAGGAGGGTTTAAGAAACCTGTATTTTTGATGAGATTCCCTCAGTTGACTTTTATATGGAGGCAGGTTTGGAAGACCCAGGGAACACCATCAGAGTAATTTATTCACAGAGCACCTACTATGTGCCAGGATCAAACTAAGCCCTAGAGCCACACTGATGAATAAAAACAGACAAAGCCCCCAGGACCCTGGAGCAAAGTGGGGGTGATGGAAATGTCATAAACAGTCCAAGAAATGTGTATAGTCAAATTGCTATGTGAGCTGTAAGGGGGAAGAACAGGGTATCCTGGTCAGCCTAATTTAGACTGGAGGTGGGTGGTCAGGGTAAGGTTCTCACTAGCAGCAGCATTTTAGCTAAGAGATTAGAAGTAAACAAGAGCACAAAGTATGGGAGAGAATCCAGGTGGCAGGGGAAGGAAGATCACTCCAAGGAGGGGAGTAGCACGTGTGAACCCCCTAAGGCGAGAGGCAGGGAGGTCCCCAGGAACAGAAAGCAGGCCCATAGAGTGTCACAAAATCAGGGTCCAGTGGAAGCACAAGCCACGTCAGCATGCGTTAGGAGTTTAGATTTGACCCTAAGAGCAGTGGGAAATTCAGATCATACCACTTAAAACCTTCCAGCCACTGAATTTTCAACCTTTCAAAAGCAACATAGGGCCTCCTCCCACCCCTGCAATAGTTTAATCATGTAATATCCATGGGTAAAGCTCTACTTCGCGAAAATGAGGAGTCGATTCCATTCTGGAATCGTGGGAGGAAAATCAGCCGGGAACTGAGCTCTCCAGCCCTTTTCCTTGTCCCTTCTCCCAGAAGGTGAATAGAAATCTCTCTCAAAATTAAATGTGGGGTCATGAGGACAAGAAGGGAAAACCTA
>RJWJ010023557.1:0-25713 GCA_004363605.1 Indri indri | reverse complement strand
TTGCCCAAGTCTGGTCTTCAACTCCTGGCCTCAAGCAATCCTCCTGCCTCAGCCTCCCAAAGTGTTAGGATTAAAGGCATGAGCCACTGCATAAGATTTTAATTACCACATGACCTGGATTTTTCAAATTTTCAAAATTCACTGATTTTTCAAACAGTGAAAAGTTACTTTCCAATAAAAACTATTTCATTATCAAGAGCGTGTCAACATTTCACCCTATTTCAATATTAGCATCCTTTTTTAAAAGGCCCTAGACAACATATATTTCATGTAATAGTTCTAATAGCATATGCTTTAAAAAAAAAATTACGTATGTCTATATCTCAAGGACAATTTACAATTATTTTCAGTTAAAGAATCTCAAACAACAGTAGACCCACGTTGTCCTGACATGCTAATTATAAAATAACATTCAATGAAGAAAATTTAACAACTTCAAAACAGAACCAAAGAAACCAATCCATAATTCCTCTTTCACAGATACTAGTATAAATATTTTGGTATATGTCCTAAAGTGTCTTTTTTTTGGTCTCATTATACCAAATACAACAACATATAAACAACAGTGTATATACATATAAAATACAAAATTTTAATTAAAAATGATATTTTCTATTTGCGGAACCATAAAGGCAAACTCTAGTTAATATTCCCTTACATGAGAATGGAGGCTATTAAGAAACAACAACAGGAACTCCTCTTTTCCACTCTAACTAAATAGCACCTGACCCTACCCCACAATACAGGGCTACCTGACATGCTTCTTCCCCGCTTTCTCCAAGTCTCCAAACCCTTTTCCAGATTTTTGATTCTCACTTCACCCTAACGTAGTGCAAATAAGGGTGCACAGTAGTGGGTTTGGTGTCACCAAATCAAAAAAAAACAAAAGAGGATGAACCCTGGGAAGTTAGGTTTCCTGCTGCTGTTCTTCCAGCCTTATATCATTTCTTCACCACTATGAATCTATCCTGCTTTTCACCTCAAGGTCCTGGCCCTGCCCTAACTCCTACAAAGAACAATCAGAACCTAGGTTTTGCTGAAAAGAAGCTGAACTTTACAGAGCCATGAGTGAACCCAAAGACCCAATATTGGCAATCATTTTGAACCCTGTTTCCCCAAAGCATCTATGTGAACAAGAAAACATTAATATCAAGTCGACACCCACTTGTGCAGAAGCCAAGCTCCGTATGCAGTCATAAAATGAGCTGAAGTTCTTGCCCATCTGGAACTTAATGTTCTTATGGCACGGAAAGATAAAAGCAGAAGTGACAGATGGAAACACACATGTACCAAAATACCAGTAAAAGAGTAATTCTTAGAAAGATCAGACCTAAAGCTGACTGATGACTTCAGAGATACAGAAAAGCTTTACCTCTAGAGTATAATTTTTATGGCTATAAATAAGTTGGTCGGGTGATCAAAAATTTCAACCCCAAATTCTTAAACTTCATTTGTGTAATTTCAGCTTTTATTCAAACTAATGAAATAACTGAAAACCACTGTCTTTTTCAACAAAATGCCATTTGTAAAAATAAGAGCAAACCTTTCCACTCGGACAGCGAGGTCCTCCGCAGGTCTCTGATTGGAACATCCACTAGGCTCCTGAGAGGGAGTGGCATGGCCTGAACTTTCTCCTCCTTAATTATTAAATAAAAAGAAAGAATATTGTATTTAACACGATTTTTAAAGGTATAGAACTTCTAGATTATAACATCTATTAATAATCTTGTTTCTTAAACATTATATATATTTCCCCTAAGAATGGAGTAGGAGATAAGAAATGAGCTATTACTAATTCTGAAGTTTGGATCTAGATAAAATAGTATACAAACAGAAATAAGGCAGTTACCCAGTTGAATATCACACCAAGGTAGAAGTCAGAGGTAAAACATGAAATACCAATCCGGCAGGAGGCATGCCTGGCTATGGGTAGGCTTCACTCTAGAGTAGCACTATTCCATAGCCATGCTGTCCAATACAGTAGCCACTAGCCACATGTGGCTACTGAACACTTAAAATGAGGCTTACTTTGAGTGAGGGACTACATTTTTTTTTTTTTTTTGAGAAAGGGTCTTGCTCGGTCGCCCAGGCTGGAGTGTAGTGTTGTGTTCACAGCTCACTGCAACCTTTAACTCCTGAGCCCAAGCGATCCTCCTGCTTCAGCCTTCTGAGTAGCTGGGACTGTAGGCATGTGCCACACCTGGCTAACTTCTTTATTTTTATAAACACCTTCTTACTATGTTGCCCAGGCTGGTTTCGAACTCCTGGCCTAAGTGATATTCCTGCTTGAGCCTCCCAAAGTGCTGGCATTACAGGTACATGCCACCATGCCCGGCCAGTGAGGGACTACATTTTTTTAAAAAAAAATGGGAGGGAGAGTGGGAAGGGGGGTTCAATTTCCTTTTTTTTTTTTTTTTTTTGAGACAGAGTCTCACTCTGTCACCCTGGGTAGAGTGCAGTGGCGTCATCATAGCTCACTGCAACCTCAAACCCTTGGGTTCAAGCGATCCTCCTGCCTCAGCCTCCCAAGTAGCTGGGACTACAGGTATGTGACATCACCCAGCTTATTTTTCTATTTTTAGTAGAGACAGGGTCTGACTTTTGCTCAGGCTGGTCTTGAACTCCTGACCTCAAGCAATCCTCCTGCCTCGGCCTCCCAGAGTGCTAAGATTACAGGCTTGAGCCACTGTGCCAGGCCCAAGGGACTAAATTTTTAATTGTACTTAATTTTAATTAAAGTAGCCACATGTGGCCGTGGCTATAATATTGAACAGTGAGCCCTAGAGTCCTGGTTTAACCCTGGATATGGTTCTAAACTTACATTGGTCCAAGGGATCTGCTTCTGCTGACCAAAGTGAGTCCTTAGAGAGTCTCTTTATATCTATACTAGTATTCTTTTAAGGATTTGCAGAAGGATAGAATTTTGTCCTGGCCTGTTCTAGAGGACAGTTATGGCCCAGTACCTCCTTTTAGAACCTCTATCACTTCCTTCCTTGCCACCTGCCACCAACCTGATTCTCCTTTACAGTTATTATCTCTGGAGGAACAAGGACTACGGAGCCACAAAGCCTGCATCCGAGTCTTGTTCTGTCACTTCAGTAAGTTACTTAAACTCTCTGTCTCATCTGTAAAACGGGGATAGTAACCTCATAGGGTTATTATGAGAAATATGTATTAATACAAGTAAAATACTTAGAACTTTACCTAGACAGGCACATAGTGCTTTAGTTACCACAGCAGTAGTAACAATAATTAGTATTAGTAAGTAGAGGAGATGGTACATATCTCTTCCTACCTCTGCATTCAGTAGCATTACCTAGGTAGCTTGAAATCAGCCATAGTGGGAGTACTTAAACCTTGGAAATTAGCCAAATACTACAGACAGGGCCTTCAGCTTCCATGGAGCCTCTGTTAAACATTTACCAGCACACCACTGAATACAACCCTTGAAAGTGATAACCACTAGCAGCCAGTATGCGTTTAGTAGGACATTAACCACCTTTTCTTTAGTAAATAAGATGAATGCCAAGGACATAATAAATATTGATATCAGCAACAAATGTAACAAAACTTTTGCAGATAACTTGTGGACAAGCTGGGGGAGAAAAGTGCTAGATAACAGTACAGTTAGGTGGATCTAAGACCCATAATCAAAGAGAAATGGATAGATGTCATACAGAGGAATATTTCCAATAGTATGTCACAGAGTTCTCTGTCTTTGGCATTTTATAAACGACTTGAAGATGTAGAATGTACATTTGTAACTTTATGGGTGACCTAAAACTGGATGAAATCACTTATTAGCACTCACATTTAACTGCTAATTCCTAAATGAAAGTTCTGAATTGAAAAAAAAAAAAAAACCTAAATAAGCAAAAACAACTGATAAAATGCAAACATAATGAAAATTTATTAGGGAAAGTTCTGCCTTTAGTTTTAAAAAGTCAACTGGATTATCAGGCATAATGTATCTCCTGATAGAAATATACATTATCACCTATAAAGTAGTCTTGTCAATAAAAAATGAACCTGAATCTGATCAAGCCCACAGCTTTACCAATTTAGAGGAAATAAAGGGGACAAAGGAACACTTACCTAATCACAGGGATGTAGCAAAATTCACACCATAGGAACTATAGGAAAAACTATCAGTGAGAGTGGGAATCTATATATTAAATTTAAAAACTCATCAACCAATAGTAATATATTGGACTCTAATACAAACTAAAAACTAAAACAGTGTAATATAAATATTGCCCAGATAACTGACGATAAACATGAATCACCATTAAACGTTCTAGCTTTAGTAATGGATAATGGTATTGTGGTTTTTTTCCCAAAGTTCTTATATTTTAGATACTGACATTTCAAAAGACACAATCATATAATGCCTGAGATTTGCTTCAAAATAATCTGGAAGGGGTAGTGATGTACGGATGCAGATAACAAAAAGTGAGCAAATATTGAGAATTATGGAAGCTAGATGATGGGTACATGGGGTTCACCATTCTGTTCTCTCTACTTTTGAATGTGCTTGCAAATTTCCATAATTAAACTTCTGTGAAAGGCAACTACTTATCATCTTAAAAGAATCCTTTATTTTAGAGATATGTATCAAAATATGAATAAAATGATGTTAATAACTGAGATTTGTTCTAAATAATAAGTGGCAAGAAGAACAGGAGTGGAGGGCACAGATGAAAACAATAGTGGCCATGAAGATAGGCAATGGATTCATGCGATTTCTTATACTATTTTCTCTACTTCTGTATTTGTTTGAAATTTTCCATAATGAATAGTATTTTTAAAAGCTACTAATACTGATTAAAGCTTCTACTCATCTCAGGTAAAACAGAGCTTACAGTCTGAGTCTAACCAGGTTAAATGCTTAATAAAACAAAAACATCAACACTCCTTGCAGTACTATAATGGAATCCAAAGTGTCTACAATAATGTACAAGATAATAATCCAATTTTTGGACATATAAACAAACAGGAGAATATGATGCATTCTCAAGCAAAAAAGAAATCAACAGAAGCCAACTCTGAGATGAGCTTGATATTAATACTGAAATTATCAGACAAGGACTTTAAAGCAGCCATTGTTAACTCAATGAAGTAAAGGGAAATATGCTTGCAATGAATTAAAAGGTAATGTTAAAATAGTAAAATGTGGATGAAGAGTACTCAGGAACTCTGCACAATTTCTGCAACTTCTTGTGAGTTGAATTATTTCAAAATAAAAAGGTAAAATAAAAAAAAGAAATAGAAATCCTAGAACTAAAAAATGTATTATCTAATTTTATCTAAAATAAAAAATAAAAAATTCACTGATGGATTTAACAGCAGAATGGAGATGATAAAAAAAAGTCAGTGAACTTGTAGATCAACAGAATTATCCAATCCAAAGAAGAAGAAAAAAAGATTGAAAAATGATTCTGTGAGACAATATTATGAAGCCTAATATACATGTAATTAGTTCCTGCAAGGTAAATATACCAAAACTTCCCACATCTGGTTAAGTTACATATTTACAGATTCAAGAAGCTCAGCAAACTTCAAACATGATAAATACAAAAAAAACCACATCTAGGCATATCAAAGTCAAATTACAGAAAAGCAAAGAAAGAGAAAATCTTGAATGCAGCTGGAGAAAAAAACAACATATTCCACACAGGAGGAAACAATTCGAATTTATGGAGACTTCTCGTCAGAAAATTACAGAGACCAGAAGAAAGTGGAACAATACCTTCAGAGTGCTGTAAAAAACCAAAACCAAAACCAAAACCAAAACCAAAACCAAAAACAAAAACCTGGGGAAAAAAAAAAAACAAACAAACCTGTAAACCCAAAATTTTATATCCAGCAAAAATCCTTCCAGAATGAATATAAAACAAAGATAGTTTCAAATAAAACAAAACTACGGATCTGTACAATAAGAAAATGCTAAAGGGAAATTTTCAGGCTAAAGGGAAATTACACCAGGGAGAAACACACATCTCCAAAAAGGAATGAAGACTTTCAGAAACGATAAATATTCAGGTAAACATAAAAGATAATTATCCTATTGTAGATCTAAATGAACGACATCCATAATAGAGATCCCCAGTTCTGTATGCATCCAGAATTTGAATAATCTGTGGATGTAAAACCTGAAAATCAGAATGATAGCTATTCTTCAAATATTCAAAATTTGTCATGTGTAACTCCATAAAGAAGCATTAAAGTTAACAGGAATATATAGAGCATCAAATTTCAGTTCAATATAAGGAAGAATCTTTCTAAAAACCAGAGCTATTCAACAACAAAATAGGCTTCCTACCAAGGTAATGAGCTTCTTATTATTGAATGTATTCAAATACAGGCTTAATGATTATCTGCTTGGTATGCTGCAGTAGGATCACCTTTTAGGATATTAACATTCTAAATTCTCATCTACCCCTTTGTTGCCTAATACAAGTTATATTACACCAAACAACTGACCACAATCCCAAATATACAGTATGAAATTTCTCTTTTGCCTTTTCTGTCAACCCCTTTGCAGTCACACCTCTCATTTCTGCAAGCTCTATTTCATAATTATCTTTCTAATTAAAAAAAAGATACTATTCTCTTAAATGTATACAGCATTGTGGATGTTATAAAAACAATTCCAAATATATTAGTTCATTTGAACCTTTCAAAATCCTCCAGAACAGTGAGAGATTTATAAAACTGCTAAGTGTCATGACTTTCCTTGAACCATAGTATAATGGCAGAAATTATAAGTCAACTGTTCTGGATGATTGACTACTTGGGAGTGAAGGGGACATTCACTGACTTCATCCTCTTCTGACACTAAATGATACACACGTACTTGTATTTAAGACAACTCTTAAATTGTAACTTAAATTTTAAGTTAAATGAATGTGAAGAAAAAACATACGATACATTTATTTTAAAAAATATTAATCTATGGCCTTTAAAATGAACTGAAGGAGTCCATCTATTGTGCCCAAAAAGGTAAATTAAGTTACCTGTTGCGGTATCTGACTTTGTTTCAGGAGAAGTGGGTGATGTCTCACAAAGCTCTACATTTCTGGACTGAGAGATTTCAGAAGTGTTGTTAGGTTCAAATGAGGCAGATGGAGTAGACACTGAACTTTCTGACTGGCTGCCATTTGCCACTGGTGTTTCACCTTTCAGTGAGTGCATCTAGGGAGAAAACAAATTGGAATTTAACTAACAGATAAAAATCTAAATTTACCATAGCAGTAGAGACCAAAATATGAATTAAATCAATTGATACTTATAAAAAAAAGAAGTACTAAACTCTCATAAATAAATCTAAAACATATAATCCTAAACATGACATAATCTCATTATGGAATTTAATTGCAAGCTGGCAAGAGCATAAAAAGATTTGTTAAAGCAAAGTATTGACCTCCCTTCAAATTAGAATTCAAAGAAAAAAGTTACAAGCTGCTATCAACCATTTGCCCAAAGTGGACAGAAATAAAAAACTGAGTATAAAGTCCTCAAAATATGTCAAGCAATACATACTGCTTGTGACAGCAATTCTTTCTTTCAACAAAGTAATGGTGATGTTCATTATATGCAGGGGTGGGGGGTAAAAGAGAAAAGTGAACAAGAAGTCACTCAAGTATTAGGTATAGACACCTGTAACTTCATAATGCTATTTTCAACATCAGTCCAGGAAGACAGTGTTTACTACCATTTAAATTTAATGGCACAGCAGGATCCTAAATATACAGAGGAGTTTTAAAAATATTCCGATGTCGAATTCCTGGCATATCATTTTCCCCCTATGTATGAAAAGAATACTTTGTTCCTTCTTACCTGTTGGACTTTGTGAATTCTCGTAACAAGTTCATCAGCAGAAACACTCCCTGCTATTACTTCCAAGGGAATTCCACTGTCTCCAATAAAGAAACTGGATGGAACACACACTACAGGATCTGTACAGTTTAATTAAGTCTAACAATTAATGTGAAACAAAAGTATAATCTTATGAAACTACTGATAACAAAGCAAATTATCTTTGTGAGTTTCACAATATAACCTGCTAACATGTTTATAAAATAATTTAAACTACCATATCATTATACCTGTAGTACATGTGATTAATAAAATGATTTATGATTTATCTGTATAGTATATGTGAGTGAAGATCACCTACTACATTCTCCTCTATCCTAGTTTTTTCTTACATCCATCTTGCTACCAGCTGACTCTTGCCAGCTACTAATATTCCAACCAAACTGCTCCATATCACTTTTCAGATATCCACATTTTAAAAACTCTCTATTCTCCCACTAGCTACAATGTATCATCTCAAAGGACACTTAATAATAAGTTTCCATGAACAAGAATGCAAGATTTCCTAAATAAAAATGAATAGTATCTAAATTTCATGAATTAACCAAAAGAAAGGTAAATATGCAAGCAAATATATATACAAAAAGCAATTTTTCATTGAAAGGATACAGATTTGTGAAAATTGTAAGCAGGCTTCACTGTAAAATAAAATCAAAAAGAAAATCACTAGATGAGTCCAACTGTTTTCCAAATACTGAGTTGTTTTTATAAAATTTACCACACCAATCATAAGTATTTTTCTGAAATTATCATTTTCTTTCACAACAATCAGCTGGGGGGAGAAAAGTGTAGTTCTTATTTCACAAGACTTTTTTTTGGTTTATTTTATAATTTTGAGATTAAATAACCATTTGCTCTTACAACCCACAAGTTGGTGGTTAAAAATGGTGTTAGTATCTGCCATGTTGCTTCCTCAGCAGCAAGTATACTGAATATAATATCTTAACCTGGAACAAGAAGATAGAATGTCTGTGACTGACTTACACATGTGATAATGTAATACTCTGTAATAACAAAACATTCAAAAATGGTCAGGTGTAGTGGCTCAAACCCATAATCCTAGCACTTTGGGAGGCTGAGGCAAGAGGATTGCTTGAACTCAGAAGTTTGAGACCAGCCTGGGCAACATAGCGAGATCCTGTCTCTACAAAAAATAGAAAAATGAGCTGGGACCTATAGTACCAGCTACTTGGGAGGTTGAGGCAGGAGGATCACTTAAGCCCAGGAGTTTGAGATTGCAGTGAGCTCTGATGATGCCACTGTACTCTAGCCCAGGCAACAGAGTGAAACTCTGTCTCGATACAACAAAAGGATTCAAAACTATCTAAATATCCACCAATAAAAACCGAAACCTTATGCAATCATAATAAGGAAAAAGGCACAGAAAAATGTGTAAAAACGTTTTGTAAAAAACAGGAAGAAAACAAATGTAAATATATTATCTTGATTTGGTTGCCTCCAGAAACAGGAACTGGGTGGTCAGGGATGGAGGAGAGACTTTATAACACCAGTAAGAGATACTGATCAATGTAGATGAACAATTCCATGAATCAAACCAATATCTCTAAGAACTAGAATTTGTTTAAATTTTTTTTCTAAATATAAAGCACGATTATCATGAAAACATTTGAAAATATAGGACAGTATAAAGAAAAAAAATGCTAACAATCCTACCATGTCATTGGTAATTAAAATACATCTGTCATGGTAAAAAAAAAAAAAAAATCCTACCATCTCAGAAAAAAACACTGTAAACTTTTGATGCATTTCCTACCAATCTATTTTCAGTACATGCTATCTCTAAAAATACATATACACTAAAATGTTCCCAGAACATTGGGTAACTTAATTATTATAAATAAATAAGATGTACTTTTCATAATTTAAAGGTACACTTGATTCTACTGGCATGCAGTCTATAATGAAACAAACATCAACCATCACTATACACAGGTATCCCTGCATCTGCTAATAGAAATTTCTGTATTCAAAAATGTTACATAAATTAGTCTGTATATAATCTCAAGAGTTCTGAAATTTGCATGTCTTCCACATTGCCAGGAAACCCCTATATTCTTCCTGCCATTGCCAACTCTAAAAGGTGCTTCTGGAAGATAATGGACATACTTAAATTGCCAGATTCTGTTTTTTAAAAACTACTACAGCTCAATAAATACATAGTTAAGTATCTATTGTTGTGAGGCAGGCTATACTATGATTTGCTTTATGACATTTTTGTTAACATGGAAAATTTTTAAATAAAAAAGTTTACAAACTTATAGGTAAATTTCTGAACATTTTATAATATTGATGGCAATTTTCAAACACATTATTCATTCTGATATTATCGATATCAAAAAGGAATACCAATTTGCCATTGCTAATTAATTTTTTATTTTTTTTATTTTTTTTATTTTTTTTGAGACAGAGTCTCATTCTGTTGCCCTGGCTAGAGTGAGTGCCGTGGCGTCAGCCTAGCTCACAGCAACCTCAAACTCCTGGGCTCAAGTGATCCTTCTGCCTCAGCCTCCCGAGTAGCTGGGACTACAGGTATGCACCACTATGCCCGGCTAATTTTTTCTATATATTTTTAGCTGTCCAATTAATTTCTTTCTATTTTTAGTACAGACGGGGTCTCGCTCTTGCTCAGGCTGGTCTCGAACTCCTGAGCTCAAACGATCCGCCCGCCTCGGCCTCGCAGAGTGCTAGGATTACAGGCGTGAGCCACCACGCCTGGCCTGAAATAATGTTTTTAAGGACTGATCACCGAGGCTGCTAACATCATAAAGAGAGACAACAGGGTATTACATGCCTTCTGATGGAAGACATATCACCATTTATAAAATTGTCCTGAGGGGAGGAAAAAAAGTCAAACCTGAATCTATCTATCAATCTACAGTAAATAGAGGACAGAGGAACAAACTAAATGACATTAACAGGCTACAATCAACAAAATACAGACCGTAGGAAACTACAGAACAAGTATTTCTTTAAAAAATAAATTACAAATTCAGAAGGAACGATCTCTAACCAAAAAATAAGTTGGAGAGAGAGGGAGAGGGAGAGAGATGGAAGAGAAACGTACAGAATAGGACAGCGGTCCCCAAGCTTTTGGCACAGATTTGGGGCAGCAGGGATGAGCAATCGTTTCGGGATGATTTAAGTGCATTATATTTATTACATTTGCAGCCACTCCCCAGCACTGCGAATGTCAGCATCCCCATCCCAGCTCCACCTCAGATCATCAGGCATTAGATTCTCATAAGGAGCGCGTACCCTAGATGCCTCACAAGCACAGTTTACAGTAGGGTTTGCATGTCTATGAGAATCTAACGCTGCTGCTGATCTGACAGAAGTCGGAACTCAGGCAGTATGTGAGCAATGGGGAGCAGCTGTAAATACAGATGAAGTTTCCCTTGCTTGCCTTCCGCTCACCTCCTGCTGTGCGGCCCAGTTCCTCCCAGGCCACAGACCCAACCGGTACCAGTACCGGTCTGCAGCTGGGGGCGGGGTTTGAGGACCACAGGAATAAAACACTTGAGAGAAATCAATACATCACAATGTGTGGATCTTGAACAATCCTGAATTTAAAAAACTGCTACAAATTAAATTAATAAAACTATGACTTTGATGAGACAATTGAAAATTTGAAAACTACTTGGTGATATGACTATGATTTGTTTCAAAATTATATGGGATGAGGGACATGGGTGGGGATATAAATGAACAAGACTGACCATGAGTTAATAATTATCAAAGCTAGTTGACAAGTACATGGGGTTCATTGAACTATTCAGTTACTTTCTTATATGTCTGAAATTTCCCATAACAACATTTTTTGTTAAAAAGTGGGAAGGAGGAATAGAGAAACTAATGTAACAGACTGGTCGATATCAGGTACTATGAGAAATCTATAAATGTCCTTATTCCTATTGAATTAAATGGCTCCCTTCCTAAAACTGGGATTCAAAAAAGGTCAACCTTTCAGAGATATTCAATGTATAATTTACAGTTACTCCCAAGTTCATGGAAGCTGGGGATCATAGTTATCTTTGCATTCCTACTACATGTCATGTAGCTGCTTGGCAGACTAGGAAAACTTGAAATTTTTTCAGCAAGACATAATGATGAATTTGGAAAATGGCAGTCAGAATTTAAATTCCTAATATCCTTAGCAAAAATTATTACATTAACGTTTTTATAGTTCAAGAGTATCACCATAAATCACAACTAAAGACCATGATTATAAAATAAAAAAGTAATGAAATATTAACATATAAGCGAACCTTTTGGTATCGATTTTAATAGCAACAAAACTGTTTGAAGACGCTTCTGTCACTTTCTCATCTTCCCAACTTGCAGCCATCTGTGTAGACTGCTCGTCATCACCTGTAAAACATTTCAAGAATTTTTATAACATAAGGCCAGGATCTGCTGGTTGCAAATTCTTTTCCCTGGAAAACTGGAACTTCGAATAAAATATCTTCCAAATATTATTTCCTACCTAATATGACAACTGAATTTTCCATAAAATGAAAAGTGTGACAATGAAAACAAACTACATGTACTGCTATTTAGGTGATATAAAGTATTTTCTAAAAGAAAATGATGTAAATAGCATCACAATAATAAGAAGTCATGGAAAGAAATGTGCTGTGCCTATTTTGTCTTTTGTACATATGATTTTAGAAAATAAAAGTATATACCCTTCCTTTATGTAAAACTTTTCTGTTGAGTTCAACATCTCCACATCACAATATTTATTCTCCAGAATTCCTTTAAGGTACCAAGAGGCAGGTATAATTCTGTTTGCAGTTTTGGACTTGCCTTTTATTATAGGCATGCTAATTATAAAATGATCCAAAACTAATCTATAGTGATAGAATTCAGCACAGTGGCTACCTTGAAGGAGTTGGCAGGTACTACTGACTGGAAAAGAGGATCAAGGAGCCTTGTGCAGTGCTGAAAATGTTCTGTATCTTGATCTGGATGACAGATACACAGGTATATGCATATGTAAAAATTCATCAGGCTGTTCATTTAATACATGTTCATTTAATATACTATAATTATACCAAACCAAAAAAATGTTTTAAAAGTTATACCTATCAAGAAATTGTTTCAAGTTTAGACCTATAATATCTAGACTTTGGCATAACCACTTATCGGTGAACAGAAAGAAACTTAAAAAGTCACTGAAAAATACCTGAAGTTAGCAGAGCTAAGTGCTTTCTCAAAGGTGAGCTCTCTTTGCCAATTTACAGATTTAAAAAAATGTTTACAGGTGGAGGCATCATACTATCTGACTTCAAAATTTACTACAAAGCTATAGTAACCTAAACAGCATGGTACTAGCATTAAAACAGACACATAGGCCAATGGAACAGAAAGAGAATCCAGATATAAATCCATGTGTTTACAACTAACGCATCTTTGACAAAGGCACCAAGAACATACAATGGGGAAAGGACAGTCTTTTCAATAAATGGTGCTGGGGAAACTGGATAACTACACGCAGCAGAATGAAACTAGACCCCCATCTCTCACCGTACACAAAAATCAAATCAAGATAGATTAAAGACTTAAATCTAAAACCTGAAACTATGAAACTACTGTAAGAAAACATTGGGGAAATGCTTCAGGACATTAGTGTGAGCAAAGAACTTTGGGGTAAGACTTCAAAAGCAGAATCAATGAAAGCAAAAATAGACAACTGAAATTATGTCAAGCTAAAAAGCTTCTGCATGGCAAAGGAAACAATTTACAAAGTCAAGAGACAACCCATAGAATGGGAGAAAATATTTGCGAACTATCAATCTGACAAGGAATTAAAACCCAGCATATATTACATAAGGAGTTCAAACAACAGAACAAAATAATCCGATTAAAAAATGGGCAAAAGATCTGAACAGACATTTCTCAAAAGACGACATACAAGCGGCCAAATGAAAAAATGTTCAACATCACTAATCATTGGAGAAATACAATTCAAAACCACAATTCAGTATCACCTCACCCTAGTTAAAATGGCTTGGATCAAAATGACAGGGAATAGGCCTGGTGCAGTGGCTCACACCTGTAATCCTAGCACCCTTGCACTTTGGGAGGCCGAGGCAGGAAGATTGCTTGAGCCCAGGAATTTGAGGTTGCAGTGAGCTATGATGATGCCACTGCACTCTAGCCCAGGCAACAGAGCAAGAGACTGTCTCAAAAAAATAAATTTGAAAAAAGACAGGGAATAACAGATGCTGGAGAGGATGTGGAGAAAGGGGAACCCTTGTAGACTGTTAGTGGGAATGTTAAATTAGTACAGCCACTATGGAGAACAGTATGGAGGTTCCTCAAAACACTAAAAATAGAACTTCTATGTGATCCAGCAATTCCACTACTGGGCATATATCCAAAAGAAAGGAAATCAATATATCAAACAGCATCTGTAGTCCCGTGTTTACTGCAGCACTATTCACAATAGCCAAAATATGGACTCAACCTAAGTGCCCATCAACAGATGAATGGATAAAGAAAATGTAGTGTGTGTATATATAATGGAATATTTATTCAGCCACAAAAAATGAAATCCTATTACTTGCACCAGCATGGATGGAACTGGAGGCCATTATGTTACATGAAATAAGCCAAGCACAGAAAGACAAATATCACATGTTCTCATTCATATGTGGGAGCTAAAAGTGCTGGAATTACAGGTATGAGTCACCATGCCAGGCTACCTACTCTTCCGTAAACTGCTTTCTTCCAGGATACACCCTCCTTCTCCCATTTAATCCACCCTTAGCCTTCCCCATCTCAGTTATCTGTTTATGGTAACACCATCCTTTCAGTTCTCAGGCCAAAATCTTTAGTTATCCTTTACTCCAGTTGACTCTATTGCCAAAATATATCTAGAATGTAACTATTTCTTACCACTTCCAACTGCTACCACCGAGATCCAAGCTACCACATCTCACCTACATGATTACAATAGCCTCCTAACTCATCTCCCTGCTAAGTCTATTCATAACACAGCAACTTTCTTTAAAAAGAAAGATCACATCAACCCTCTGCTCAAAATCATACAATGATAGCTCCCCGTTCTCCTCAGAGTAAAAGCCAAAGTCCTCATAAGGGCCTACAAGATTCCACACATCAGGCCTCCAGTTACTTCTGTGACCTCATTTGCTTTCTTGCTATTCCTTTTCTATTTCTCAACTATGAAAGACATTCAAGTTTTAAGGTCTTTGTACTAGTTGTTTCCTTTGCCTGGAACGTTCTCCCCCGCCCCCCCTTATCAACATGGTTAACCATTAACTACCTTAAATCTTTGCTCAAATATCACCTTCTCAAAAAACCCCTCCCTAATCACCCACTTTAAAATTATACACTAAGGTCATTCCCAAAGGCCCCTTATCTCCTGTTCTTTTTTCTGTATTACTTATTACTTTATAATATAGTATGTGTTTTAGTTATGTTTACTGTTTATTATCTGTATTCCCCAACTAGAATGAAGGTTCCATGAGGGCAAGGAACCTCACATCTAATAGGCACTCAGTAAGTACTTTGTGGAATGAATAGCTAAATGTCTAGTAGTTAAGTATCTTGTCATACCTGTAATACTTGACTCTAATGCTGTATATCTGAATATATTTTGTGTGAGATGAGATCCAGGAATACCAGAAAACAGGAGTTTGAGAAATTAGGCCATGGAAAAGTAAACAGGGACTATTAATAGAATGCATCCATAGACCAAGACCAAAAAGAATGTCCCATTAGCAGACTCCCAGATGTTGAAGATGGAGAATGAGGAAAAATTACCATTTACAAGTGAGATCATTCTGAATGCATCTTCAGAGACCATTGGGTTAAGAAAGATGTAAGATTCCAAATAAATGACTCAACTATTAACCTAGAAAATAGCTATATGGGAACATTCGTACTATAAACACTTCTCAGAGAAAGCCATGAAAAGAAATCCCTTTCATTCATTCTTTCAAAGATTCACTATTTCACATTTACTTTGTTCCAGGCATTGGGCTATATACTAAATACAAAACAAATGAGACACTGCCCTCAACAGAGCTTAAAATCTAACAATACAAAGAAAATTTTAAACAAGTAGACAACTATAATTATAGTAATAAATACTATGAAAAACACTATGAGAGAAAATAACAAGAGACCTCTTTATAATGGTCAGAGAAACCCTCTCTGAGGTTAAAGAGCTGAGCCACGCCAAGAGCCAGAAGAGTTCACCAAGCAGTCGGAATATGTATATAGGGAAAGGCCTCTGTGATTGGGAATATCATGAACAATCGGGAGCAGGACACAGATGAGAATGAGTTGTTAAGAAGAGTCAAAGATGACTCTCACGCTTAGGGTTCATCCAACTGGATGTATGGTGTGCCACTTACTTAGATGTAGAACACTGGAGCTAAAAAACAGGTTTAGGCAATAAATACACTTTTAGGCTTGACAATCCACGATGACTTAAATGAGGATGTCATGCTAGGTAGCTGGAAGTGTAAATCTGCTTCTTGTGAGGCTGGTGCTTTTCACTCTCTCACCCATATTGTACCATATTGTACCAAATGTCTCCTCCACACTGACAGTGTCTGTCCAAGACTCAGCCTAGTGGGAGCAGCAGCTTCTTGACCAGGAGAGGTGGAAAGATGAATGTAATTACTCAACTCAAGGAGAGCTTTCTTAATACTACTGAGTGTGATTATTATTAATTGCTAATTTTAGTATGTTTGGTTTCTTATTTTTTAGTCAAATTATCAAGTATTCTATGAAGTTAAGTGGTCCTAAGATTTCATGAGAAAACACTGTATCCTTGGTGGTATCAGCAGTACCCAAAGTGAAGGCACTTAAAAGAGAACAGCACAAACTCTGAAGCAGAGTTGTATACCCTTGTACAGCCAGTCCTTCCAATCTAAAACAATCTCAACTGCTCAAAACCTAAAGGCTTTTGTGGTCTTACATTAACCAAAAAAGGCATTAAATGATGTCTGTCATTAACAAATTTTAGTCTTCCTAGCAACATCAGTGAACAGATACCTTTACTTTAGACTCCTTGTCAGATTATTCTTCCTTCCCAAGAATAAAATCAAAATCATTTTCAGCTTCGCATCTTTCAATTTGCACAGCTGCAATACTTTGAAAATCCTTGTAATTTGTTGGCTGAGGTAGTAGTCATCTCTCCAGTCTCCTAACATCAACTCTATGATATTCTTTAATTCGTCCATGAAAATTTCACTAAATAAAGACAACTTTCCTAAAATGTTTCCCACTTGAATGGTTCTATGAACCAAAGCATACCCGAGTCCACTCCAGTAACTTTTAAATTGTGTTTTTCACCTAAAATCTCAGATGATCCTTGCACTAGGTAGAGTAAGTTTTAATTGTAACTTCCAGTTACAAAGGTATCTTTTAAACTTTCCATTGAGTTGGTCTATTATTGTTGAGGTCTCACATCTGAGAAATATCATGAGTTCTGGCTATATTCTTCAAAGTTAGGAACAAAACTCTAAGCAATCTCTAAGTGTTGCAGTTTTATGAATCCAGTATCTACATATTCCTAGAGTGACACTAATCCTACTTAGTCTTGAATATTAACTGGCTAAAACTCTAGAAAAGCTAACTGTATTTCGGAACAGGCCAAGGGACAAAAGGACTCCTTTGTGAGATTGCTAAATCTTCCTGCAAACATTCATGAGTCATTAATATTCCAAATACATGTAATACATGCTCATCAGTAAAAAGTTAACTGAAGAATGTATACACACAAACCCCTCAAGTACAAGACCTATAACATTATTAACTATTTGAATAATTTGCACTAGAGTTTACAAATGTTTCCAAATATTTGTTAATAAAATCTAATATTTCTTCTGTCAAATTAACTGATTACCTCTAGAGTGACTTCTAGGAATGTTTGGGCACAATCAATTGTGGTTTTTGTTTAAAAACATGACCAGCATAGTCCTAGATTTCCACACCAACTTAAGTCACCACATAAACAGCCTACAATTATTCAGTTTTTTTCCCTCAAGAAACAAAGCAGCTTTTTTTGAAGCTGCTAAAAATTTGCCTAAGATGTAAATCCTTTTTGTGACCCTAGTGCAAGGTCACTTTATGACTATAGACCTAAATTCTTCATCTATAAAATAGGGATATAAAACTTGCTCTACCTAGCACAAGGATCAACTGAGATTTTAGATGAAAAACACAGTTTAAAATGTCATAAACCTATTACTGTACTCTTAATAAGTACAGAGTCATTTAAGTTTCATTTTTAAGCCACTTTTTTCTTACAGGATTACAGCAGCAATTTATGTAATATTAATATAACCCCAAAACAGCATAACAGAATCAAACTACTCAAGCTCTTCTAATAAACAGCACTGAGCTAAAAATTCAGCATAACAAAACAACTTCAAATTTAATGCTAAATGAAATTTACGTTTCGGCCATTCATTCTTCACTGCAGTGCATAAAGTTATACAGCGATTAAAAGACGTGAAAGAATCATGAGGAAACAGTTATTAAACACAAATAGTTGAAGAAATACACCTCAAATTAAGAGGAACCACAAATATTGATTTGGTTCATGCAGTAAGAATGAGCAAAACCACAGAGACAGAAGGTTTACTGTAAACCTACAAGATTTCAGTAATAAAACAGGAGAACATGGAGCAAAACAAGCCAGAGCAACATAGAGTAAATGAGTACACGTTCTCGAAATACGCAGATTTTAGTATAGGTAAACTACAAAACAAAGAACCAAACTGAACCGTTAAAAAAAAAAAAAAAAGAAATCAATTTGCAACAAAGTAATTATTTCAAATTAGACTCCCTCCCAAGGTTGTCATTTAAAAAAATGACGAAAGTTTACGTTTCAGAAACGTACTAACAGCAGTAACCGTGAACATCAGGTGGTTTCTCTTTGTTGCTTATCGATGACACAGCTTTCTTCCTGACAGTCCACAACTAATTACAAGGCCAACTGCTTGCCCAATGGCCCGTTCCTACCCCCACCTAAACATTAGTAACTAAAAGGGCGTTAAAGCATCTCGAAGAGGGGTGTTCTTGGGGACTGAGAGGGGCGCCGGAGAAGGGGTGTGGGGGGTCTGCCTGCGCCAACTCCTCAGGTGAGCAGGTGCGCGGCTCGGCGGGGTCTAGCGGGGCTGGCTAGGGCCTGCTCGCCGCGTCCCCGCGCAGGGAAGTGTCTTCCAGCACCCCCAGCCTGGGTGCCCAGAGACGCGGGCGCTGGGGGCCAGGCCCGCTGTTTCCCAGAGGGGCCGGAGAGACGCTGGGAAGCCACGGGCAGGCAGCCCGGGCCTATCGGTGCACAGAGGAAAGGCTGGGGGCGCCTGGGGCCTTACGGAGCTGGGCGTTGAGGGACAGCATGACTCTTCTAGGGGATTTGGCGGCATGGTGGCACCTGTCCCCGGGGCGCAGGGTATTAAGGGCAGCCCCGGCTGTGTGAGCCGAGAGATGTCCGAGTCTCGGGGAGGGCGGACGCCGAGGTATACAAGAGGACAGAGGTAGGCCGGAGGGGGTGTCCCGGCCGCATCTCGGGCCTCTGCTCCCTTCACCTGCCACAAACACCACGAAGACCGCGCCGCTCCTCTTGGCCGTCGCGATGGCGGTCGGAATGGCGCCCTGGAACCACAGCATCGCTCCCCTCGGGCCCAGGCGCTCGCTTGGTATGCAGCAGCCGCGGTCCCGGAGCTGGCCCCGCCCTTCGTCTTCGTCGGGCCCCGCAGCCCGGGCTGGTCTGGCCCCCGCCTCCGGCTTCGCACAAGCGCGTCAGCGGCCCCCCGAGACGCGCGCTAGCGCTCCACGTCACGTGACGCCACACGTCGCTGTGGACTCAGCGCCCCTGTGCCCTCTCTCGTCGGCAAGTCGGCGTGCGCGTGACCGCTAGGCCTCAGGCCTCGCTGTCCAGGAAGTGGAAAGAGGCAGTGAGAAGCATGACTAACCGCTACGGCACGTCAGCAGCGCCTGCGATGAGGCATGACGGGAATTGTAGTCTTCTTAGGTTCGTTCGCCTCCATAGTGTGGAAAACCCAGCTTAGTTTCCGAGGTACCGCGATAGGGGACACTAGTGAGAGCCACTGCGCGGGAGGAAGGGAAACGTCAGTCTCTGACCGGGATATGCTAGTCTCCGCCTCATTGAGACCTTAAATGTGGAGGAAATCGTCCCTACACGGAACCAATGGGCTTTGTAGGGATTTACACCAAGGCTTTGATTTCTATTGAATTTATCAGCCCAACTTTGTAGAAAAGACAGGATAAAAACCGCAACGATCACCTGTAATAAATAACATATAGCCCATGTGCCTGAGGGAGGAACTGGTAGAATGCAGACCTTCAGCGATTTCCTAGACACTGGCTAGAGATCTTTCCAAAACCTCAAAACAAAAGTTATGCTATTGCCACAGCTACTTTCTAAAGTAACACAAACGCAGAGAATAGATGACTTATTTTCCAGCTACTTTCCACGGCAACATAAAAGGGAATAGATAATGATTTCATTTCCAATTTTATGGGAGAAAGTCCTATAACCAAGATATGGCACTTTGTGGTTGGTTATCATGAAAATGAAACTGACCTGTGTTTAATACTTTTTTATGAAATTACATAGTCGCTAGTAACTATTAGCTAAAGGCTTGCATGGTTTATTTAAAGTTGTGTATGCTATTATATTATAAATTCTACATCAATTAAATTTCTCTTCCAGCAGTGCAACCATTTGCCAGTTTTTGCAGAATAAAGGTGGTGATACAAATGGAAATACCCGCTTTCCTACAAATATTTTCCCTAAAAAATAGCTAACAAATTGCACTCTGATTTTTGTAGTTTTTTTTTCAAGCAGGCATCTCATATAGTGTCATTATAAACTGGAACATAATGCTGATTATGGACAGTTGCTTATGTAGGACACCATTCCTCGGGAAAAACTGGAGCTGACTTTTAACATCAACTTTAAATGATCTTCTTAAAATTTGATCAACCTAGAAATTCTTCCAGTAGAGCTATGTCTTTAATTATTCCTAATGTTAGAATTAAATATTATAAGAATAATTCATAGTTTTTCATTCCTTCATCATGTTTGTTGCTCATCTACTAGGAGCTAGGCATTACACCTAGCATTGATAAGGAGGTGAGGAAGTCAGAAAAAGGCCCTGCCTTTGTGACCATACAGTCTAGTGAGGAAGGCAGACACTGAATAAATTATGAGTGAAGATGGGACCAAACGTGGACTAAAACGTCTTAATGAGGAGAGGACAGGGGAAATCTAGGTAGGTGAAGGAGAAGACCATTCCAGGCAGAGGAAGGAGCACTGTGAGGTGCTGAAGCAAGCAAAGACAGTGCACTCGAAGAACTGAAAAACGCCCAGTGTGGCTAGAACGCAGAAAGGGAAATGGGGTGCAAATGAGGCTAGAAAGGTAGGCAAGGATCAGATCATACAGGGCCTGGGAAGTCATGTGAAGGACTGTGGACATTTTTCTAAGGACTGTAGAAAGCCACTGAAGAATTTTAAACAGAGCAGTTACATATAAGACTAGTGTTTTTAAATTGTAGCATGGCGATGAAATGGGTTGAATTAGAAGTGGAATGTATGAATGTGAAGAGACCAATTAAGAGGCTCTTGTTTATGCATGAGGGAGATGGAGAAGTGGATACTTTCGATATTTTAGAGGCAGACCCAATAGATTTTGTTGATTGATTAGATGTGGAGTTGAGGAATAAGGAGTCAAGAAGGGATTTTAGGTTTCTGTCTTGAGAAATTATAAAGGAGGTGAGGTACTGAGATGAGCAGGACGGTGGGGAGGTTGCGCGTGAAGGTGCGAGTTCCATATTAGGCATGTGTTTGGAGTGCCAGAGGGACGTTCACATGGAGATGTTAAATAGGCACATGGATATTAGATTTGGAGCTCAGATAACAGTTCTTAACTAGATAGGAATTTGAGATTTCTCTTTGTGCAAGGGGTAAAGTGATGCACTGGAGGATACCATCACTTAGGAAGATACTGTCACTTAGGGAGATTGTGCAAGGTCAGGTGAGACAGGAGTATTGCTGAGGTCTTAAGACCTCGTTTATACAGCATTTACAGAATTGTATAAAAAAGGATAAACCAGTAAAAGTGACTCAGAAGGAAAGGTTGGGGGGTTGTGTAGAGGAAAATGGAAGAGTGTGTGATGCCAAAGAAGCCAAGGGTAGAGAGAGTTTTGAGAAGGGAGTGAGAAGAAGCTATGTCGAATGCTACTATTGGGTCAATTAAGATGAGACTAAAAAATGTCCCTTGTTTTTAGAAACATGGTAATAATTAAAAGTTTAGAGAAAAGCAATTCTCATTCTTCTATGTGGAAGCCAAATGGCAATGGGTTAAAGAGCAAGGGACGTAGGGAAGGGGAGTCAGGGAGAATGAAGGGAAGGAGGAAGAAAGGACATCAGGGGGACAGGAATTTAGATTGGGAAGGAGAGCCTTTCTAAAGATGAGTGAGATTCACACAAGATTAAATACTGATAGAAAGGAGCTAGTCTTGGAGAGATCGAATACAGGAAAGAGGGAGGTTTCTATGAAGATAGGAAGGAACATGGGATATACGGTAAATTCTGTTGATAGCCCATCCAGCCATCATTCTTCTACCGTGTCTTCCATTATTTCTTCCAGGCAGAGCTCACTTCGCACTGGGAGGCAAAAATGCCAGATACTTGCTTTCAACCTCCCTTTGCAGCCAGTAGGACCTTGTGGGAAGTGGGTTGCAGGGGTTGGGGGGAACTTCTAGAAAAAGTTTTTCTAATAAAAAGACACATGGAAGAAAGCACAACCCTCCTTTGCTGGATGTGGTTGTGTGCAGATGATGCCTGGTACTGCTGCAGCAGCCATTTTGTGGCCATGAGGAAAAACATTGCTTATGTTCTAAGAATGGCACAATGGAATAGAGAAAGCACGTGTCTATGATGACATCACAGAGCTCCTGAACCAACCCTGAGACTACTCGGCCTCCATAATTCTTGTTTGGTGAGATAATAACTGTCCTCATTGGTTAGGATACTGGAAGTTGGGCATTGTTTCTTGTAATCACCATTCTACACATTTGGGGGGTGAGATCCAGTACAGAGGCAGATAGAAGAAACACCTTTCCATTTTAACAGAAAAAGGAAAGGAAAAATAACAAACTTTGGACATAAATAAGTTCGTAAGTTTCAAAACAATAATTTGAAGACGTTTTCATCTGAAAGCTTTAACTTTTTTTTCCTATGAAGGAGAGGTCATTCGCTGAAAGTAGGTGGTGGGGAGTAAGGGAATTGTCGCCTTGAAGATAGGGAAACAAGGTTTGAAATGATGTTAAGTGTTGGAGGGCAAGTGAACTAGGGAAACATAGTGTGCCAGATAGGGCTGAGGGCAGGTGAAATTGGTGGTCCTGAATTTGGCCAATTGTGTGATTTTTTTTTTCCAGTGGTCATTCAATCCCTGGGTGCAGGCACTAAGACCATGGACTCTTGGATTTATCCAGGGTTGTGGGTGCTAGGAGGCTTGAGACAGAACAAAGGAAAAGGGAATTTAGGAGATTAGCAGTGGAATGAGCAAGGTGATTGAACATGGAGTCTGAACTGGTTGTGGAGGGAAGTGAATGCAGAAAGGAGACAAAAACAAACAGGGCGGAGGGGAGGCAATGCCCTCCAGGGCTCAGGGTGGCGGGAGACTGGTCAGTAATATGGGATTTTAAAATGTTACCTTCAGGGTGGGGGGAGGGGGAGCCTGTTAGGAATTACAAAAAAGATTCTTGGGTTTTGAAGTCTGGTATTGTCCGATTCAATTAGAACATGCCCCGTCTCGACACATGTGAAGCTAGAATCCTCCCTTGTGTGAAACCAGTCACAGCAATCTTTCAGTTCTTTTGTGTTAATCTTAAATCCTTTTAATTTCTACCACAATGGATTCTGTGGTGCCCATCGAGACCCCTGCTTCAGAACCTGGGCACACTCTCACTCTCTCCCAGCAGCTGAGAGTATCCAGAGCTGTGTCCTTCTCAGGAGCTGTACTCAGCTGAGGACACAAAGGCCTGGGCCCCTTTCCTCGTTGTGGCTTCTGTGGGGCCTGCCATCTCCAGCCCTCCCTGTCTCACCAACGTTGCTACCAACTCTCCGCACTCCCTGATAAAGCTCCTGTGAGCAGATCTGCTCGGTCTGTTTCTGTGAACTCGACTGAGACAGACCCTGATGCCTGAAAGATCCACGCAACTTTCCGAACTGCTCTTTCTGCCTTCCCCTCCCCCATCCATCTCACATAATGACGTCATATCCATCTTCCCTGCCCGCTCCCCAAATTGTTTTTAGCATGTTAGTTCCTGCTTAAAGATCTTTAGTGCACTGTAGTGCCTCCAAAAATAAAGTACAAATTCTATAGCCATTCGAAATCCTCTACAATTTGACTTTAACCTACTTTTCCAACATTCATTTCTTCTCCTTCCCCGCTTGGGCTCTCTAGGCCGATAATACTGTTTTATTCACTGTTCAGGGCATACTCTTTGCTGTCTCTGTTTTTGTTCACACCATGACTCTTGCATGGAATCCTCTCCCTTCTCTCATTTAAAGAATATTTGAATGCCTGTTATGGGACTGGCAGTAGATAAGGTGCTGGGATAGAACTATTTGTTAGTCGATTGATAAATACTGTTTTTATCCTCAAAAAGCTGCTTGTAGTCAGTCAGTGACTGACTAATACATAAATAGGCGACCATATGCTTTAGTTTGGATAAAATGAAAACGCCGCGGACTGGCTATTGTCGAGCAGAAGGGAGGGTCAGGGACGACCTCTTGGGGGAAGTGGCATCAACGCTATTTTTTAAATAAACGTCAATCACAAACTTAAGCTCCTTTTTATACTCAGGCCCTCAAAACAGAAGTTTGTTGGTGTGCAGCAGGCAAAATATGACATGGGTTATACTCTGTTATTTTCCTTCCCCCACCACCCCTCAGATCTGGAGATAAAAGACTTCCCTTGAGCTGAGTCCCAAGGTTTCATGCTTTGGTACAAAAGGAGGGGTTTTATTGCAATGAGCTCTTCTTGGAGGGATCTTAGTGCTCAGGCCTGTTACCAGGTCTAGAGTCACTGAAGTGGAAGGTCAGGTTTCAGTTGGTGTCTCTGTGATCTTTGGAAGAGCCCCGGCCACCACAGCTGGACCCACCCGCTTCACTCCAGTGTGTGTTCTCGAAGTTTGGCTTCTTGTCTTCAAAGCCAGAGAGGGGTTTGTCCATGGGGGTCCTGGGCCAAGATGGGGAACCATCCCATTTGGCTTACCGCAAATCCTCTGGCCTTCCACCTCTTGAAATCTACCCATTTTCTTCCGTGACCGATCACTACACACTTCCTCTGGTTTGTTTGACAGAGGCCCTGCAAGCTGTTTACCTCATACAAGACCCCTAACACTCTTCATACCTTGGCAGTGTGGGATCTTTGGGGGTTTTCTGTTTGTAAATGGAATCTCGCTTTGTTACCCAGGCTGCTGGAGTGCAGTGGTGCAATCATAGCTCACTGCAACCTCCAACTCCTGGCCTCATGCAGTCCTCCCGCCTTGGCCTCCCAAAGTGCTAGGATTACAGGCGTGAGCCATGTGCCCCCTGATGTTCTTATTAGGCCTGCTCAAGGTTTTAGAAAGGCTGTGTGCACTACGCTTTGCCACAGCGCCGGCAATCTTTTCTCAAATGATTCTTACGACAGCAATTAAAACACCTAGAGGAAGTTCTTTGTCCTCTGGGATTGTTTTTCCCGTGGATAGCTTCAGCCCACATTTGCATTTTACATGCATTTGACCTGACTTCTC
>RJWJ010023556.1:0-25692 GCA_004363605.1 Indri indri | reverse complement strand
AGGTTGTGGAGACTGATGGCTGGAGGAGGGAATAAGTTGTTGGATGACTGCAGACTCTGCATATGATTTAGACTTAATGAATACATGTGTAGTTCAAGACATTTCATCTCAGTTCACTATCAGTCTACTTTAAAATAAATCTTTTGACAAACTTATTTACTTTTATTGGCATTTTTTACCACATAGGCATTTATCAAAAGCAGGTCTGTTCTCTCTCTCTCTCTCTCTCTCTCTCTCTCTCTCTCTCTCTCTCTCTCTCTCTCTCTCTCTCTCTCCCCCTCTCCCCCTCCCTCCTCTTTCTCTCTCATATTGCTTTGCATTTTAAGAGTCTTAGTTCCTTCTGACACTTTTGAAATTATGAAGGAATTCCAGGATGTTTACTGATGTGCCTCCTCATGCCTCCAGCAACTCAGTGTTGTAATTGTTTCAGACAGGAAGTTGTCCTTCCTCATAGAAACCCAGCAGAGAAAATTCCACAGGAATCATCTATATTTTGATACATTGTAAGAAATCCTTCTTGAGTCTTAACTTGGGATTGCTTCTGCTCCAGTTTAAGTTCTTTTTTCTTCCTGTGAAGGAGATAAACAGGATAGCAGCTTCTTTATACTATCCTTAAATTATAGTCATGCTACCTGTTCACTTTTTCTGTTGAGTACTTAAAATTATGGTCAAGAGACTATTATATGAATAAATTGCAAAATGCATGAGAAGTTTATACCATTTATGTAAGGATCTCAGTTATTTATCACTATTTAGTTGATACCTGCAGAAACTGTGTCACTAATTAAGCTTTTTTTTTTTTTTTAAGCATCCCAGTAAAGGAAAATTATCAGTATTTATTTCAGCTTACAAGGACTTCAGCATTAATTTATATATCTTAGCAATTTTATTACAGTGATAGGCTCTTTGGAAATAGTCACAGAAGGCTATCTTTTTTTTCCCTTAAAATTTAACAGAGCAATTTCTATCATATATCCAAATATTTATATATAATTGGAAATTTGTTAAAATAGTGGTTTTGTAGCTGCTTTTGGGTCCTCTTTGATAATCTGATGAAAGATTATGGAAATTCTTCCCAGAAAAATGCACTTACAAATTCTTATACATTTTTTTTTTTTTAAGAGATGGGGTCTTGCTCTGTCACCCAGGCTGGAGTGCAGTGGCACAATCATAGCTCATGGCAGCCTCGAATTCTTGGTCTCAAAGGATCCTCCCACCTCAGCTTTCCAAGTAGCTGGGACTACAGGCATGTGGCACCAGGCCCAGACATACATATTTTTATGTGTAATTTTGTAGATGCCAGCACATGGCTTTGTTCTTGTGGTATAATTTTTTACTTTTAGCCAATATGGCTTCTTCGTAAATAAATTCCTTTATTCAACAAATATTTTTTGTGCACTTACATTGAGCCAGGCCTGGATACAGTATTGAACAAGACAGACAAGGACCCTTCTCTCATGGAGCAGTAAGCAAATATCACATCCTGAAGTTATCTAAAACTTGTCTTAATTTTAAATGCTAGGAAGGAAAACAGCTTAGTGAATGTATTTGGGGAGGCTATTTTGTACAGGGCAGATCAGTATTGCTGCTAATACCAAATGGTAACCTTGAAGGTAAGACACAAAACACAATTCTATAGGTGTTTTGAATGTAGAGCCATTGAATATTAGATTTATAAGAGATTATGCAGTTTCCCAACCTTGTTCTACAAATGGACAAGTAAGACCTAGAGGCTGCGGTCTGTGTGCAGAGCTGGAACTGATTCCCTAGCCCCCAGCTGGTGCTCTTACTTAGTCTCTGCTGCTTGTGCCAGGCTTCTCAATTCTCGGGAACCTTAACCCAGCTGAGGCACAGTGATGTGAGGACAGCCATGCCAGCCACATCTTGTTTCTGTTCTCATGTTTAGTTCCCTCATCCCCTCACAAGAGAAACTGTTCAACTTTTTCTCAAGATTTAGATTAATGTGTAACCAATTCCTGCTATTCTTCAGACAATATCTCAGTCGCTCACTGGAACATGTAGAAATGCGTTTGATCTGATGCTATTGAATATATTAATAGTAACAAGTAATCACGTTTGCTAAAATGGAGCAAACAGAGCAGATGCAACATAGAATTTTGAATTTACTATGGCTTTTCAACAGCAATTTACTTAATAGGCTACAAAGCCTGCAGGAAGAAACAGTCTGTAGTTACATTGTGAGACGTTTGATATTCTTCTTTCCCATTTGAATTCTGCACTCTTTCTTTTGCTTTTATCTGTTCATTCCATAGTATGTGAGTGCCTCCTGTGTGTTGGCCACTAGCGATACAGTGATAGCCAAAGCAGACATGGTCCCTGCTCTCATGGAATTTATGGTCTGTTGGGGAAAGCATACAGTAAAATAATCTTGGTGACCACGTATTTACAACCTGAAGTAAGGGCTGTGAAGAAAAGGAAAAGGAAAACATTTCTACAACATGTAAAACAAAGGACCCTGCAATGGTGGAGCCGCTGTGCTTCCCCGTGGAAATGATGCTTGAGCTAAGCACCGAGGAGTGAGGGTGGTAGAAGCACTGCAGGAGAAGACAGAGGCCAGGCAGTGTTAGGGCAGTGAAGGCTGAAAGAAGTAGCCGGCGAGTTAGGAGCTGGAAGGTAAGGCAGGGAGAGGTTCAGGAGTAAATCCCAGGTTTCTGGATCGTGCAACCAAGTGGACTGTGGTGCCATTCACAGAGATAATGTCAGGTGTGGGGCACGGAAATCACAGTTGCGGTTTGGGATCTCTGAGACAGCAACACTGAGAAGTCAAAGAGGCTTCCTAGTCAAACTGGTTATAAGGGTCTGGAGCTCACTGGAGAGGTTAAAATGCACGTGTCACTGGTAATTGCTTTTTACTGTGATTTATATGAGCAGATTATTAATAGAAACATGGAGTTCTCTGAGATCTCTTGGAGCTCTCTTTCTAATGAGTTAAATTAAAAAATGCCAAGTTACTTTCCTTATCTATAGCAAAAGCCAATTCTTAGTAAATATAAATTTACTTGTATGTTTTTGTTAAATCTTACAGTCTATTCCAGTGGTTTTCTAGCAGTTATATCATTCTTTACATATTAAATTGTTCTTTTGTGGGGGGTGTTTTCATGTTAATAATAGACTTTAAAAACTGTTTTTTCCCCTCTAGATTTGATGTTGAATTTGTTCTCTCAGCACTTACTTCTGAATGGACTGGCAAACGGGGACACATTTCACCAGCTCTTCTTTCTGAATTTTTGAAAAGAAATTTGGACAAATCCAAAGTCTTCATGTGCATTTGTGGGCCAACACCGTTTACAGAACAAGGAGTAAAGTGAGTGGCAATGTGTTAGGAAACAGAACGCCTGACGCTATGAAGTAAAGATCTTTCATAAAAAGCAATTGATTTATCTCTCAGTTCTTCCTATTCATATGAACCTCTACTTTAATAATCTGTTACAGTTTAAGGAAGGAAGTAGCACAGTGTTTAATCTGCAGACAGGTGAAGTGTTGGAGGCCAGGATTGTGCCTAATGTTAGATATGAACACAAAAGTAAGACACAGCCAGCAATCCGTGTTCTCTGCTAATGACTGGCAGTATGGATACTGTCACAAGATTGGTGTCACAGTCTTATTTTGGACATTAGGCTCAATCTCTTCTTCCACCAAAGCTTTAGAATATATAGTAATTAAAGAAATTAATAAGTGATGTCATCTCATTATAGCTTTCGATGTTCATTCTCTGCAACTTGGTGAAAGTTGGTAGATAATAAATACATGATCAAAAGCCAGGTAGCAAGACAAAAAAGGAGAAACTAGAACATAAATAAGGAAAGACTAATAATTGAAGCCTGGATAATGAAAAATCAATGGCAGTGGCTATCCTGTTTGAAACTCCCCTTGATGTGATTTAATTCTAAAATGATACCCTAATATATTTGGTTAAGTAAAGCCACAATTTTACTTGCTAGATGATTTTAAAATACGGCTGCTCTAAATGCCCTGTTTTTTCTTATTTAGTATGTGACTAACTCTAACATTTTCTAGATAATTTTATATCTTGTTTTTTTATTTTTAATTATGCAAAGGATTGACTCCCAATCAATAAATAAAGGCACTAAAAATATTTCTCTTCATGTCATATTTTAAATGTGTTTTAATTAAATTTATTTCTGGATTTTAATACTTGCAGAAGAATGTTTTGCTAGGTAAGCTCTTTCAACTTTAAAAAAATTTTTTAAAGTTTCCATTTAAACTTTTTTAAAACTCATGCAAAACTTCAAATTACAGTGAAGAGTAATGATATGATTTGAATATAAAATAATTTTTAGAAAAAAAGGCTAAGAGCTATCCTGTCTTCTGCTGTATTGACACTACTAGTTTAGAAGTATCTCAATGAGTACTTTATAGATTGTAGTATACTTTTAAATGATTAGAATGTTTTTTGCATTTTTAAAAAATTTACTATAACCCGTATAGCTTTCTTTTCTCAGTTTTACCTCAGAGTGAATCTTTTGAGGCTGTACTAGCTGGCTTACCCAGAATTGCTCAGGAGTATTATTAATCATTACATAGGGATGCCTGCTATTACCCTCGAACATGCTGCATAGAAGTGCCTCTTGAGATGCAGCTTGATTCAAATCAGTACTTGCAACTCATAGCAGCTGCCCTTGTAACTTTCAGTTAGGATTCATTTCTTTGGTTCCTCGTCCTCATCATCTTAATGGCTGTGGTATATTTTCCTTAATTGGCAATTATAGGGGTCTCTTAATATATCATAGTTTTTGCTGTTCTGAAATATTACCCTTTCTGTGGGATGCCCACTCCTAGGGCCCTCCAAAGTTAATCTCATGTCTGCTACATAGGTTATACTATAAGTATAATCATCCCAAACATACTCTTCATATTTGGTGAACATTTGTCAATTTGTATGATGTGATAACAGAAAAAGACTCAGAAACCTAGTCTTTTAAAAATATAGATAAATAGCTTATAATTACTTGATCAATAGTGATTCTTTCATCCACTAAATTAATCTACTTTATTACAGAGATGAATAAAACAGTCTCTGATTTCAAAGCCCACACTGTCTAGTGGTAGAAACAAATGCTCATACGGCAACTAAAATATGACTCAGAACATCATAAATACTCTTACTGGAGATAAAAACAAGGTGTTAAGGAAATTCAGGGAGAGACACGTTACTTTTACCAAGGGTGTATGTATTGGAGTGAGAGGAACTGCATGGTCAGAAAAGACCTGTGCTTTGCCTGATGACTAAAACATTACCCGTCGAGAGAGGTGGAGATGGGTAGCACAGGCAGAGGGAACGAGCAGATGCATTAAGGGTGCAGGTATTCAAAAGACCAGACTGGTTGGGCTGGAGGGAAGCCTCTTGCTGGGAGAGACAGGATGTATGGCTGGAAAGGCAGGATGGGCTCAGATGGTGAGAGGCTTGACTGCTGGACCGAACTGGCTTCCTGACGCCTGTGCCATGCTGGCCCTTTGTGTGAATGTGTGTGTGTGCTCTGGAAGCTGCCAGCTGGGGTTTGAATCCCAGCTCTACCACTTACAAGCATCTTACAATCATTTACTGGGTATCCTACAGCCAGTTACTTAACCTTTCAAAGCTGAATGCACTCACCTTTAAAAAGGAATAAATAGTAATACTTAAGCATGTGAAGTGCTTAGCACAGTGACTACATATAATATAGTACTAAATAAATGGTTATTATATTGTTTTCCAAATTGAATTATACCTCGTATTATGTCTGCTTTTCCTGTTCAGTGGAGGAGAATGAAAATAGAATGCTAGGGGAATCAACTCCTTACTTTAAAAACTGGTGTATAAAGGGGAAAAAAAATCAAGCATTTATCTGCCTTTTCTATGTGAGCCATACTACTGGATAACCATATAATAAATGAAGAGAAGTTTTTCTTTATAGAATTTAGCCGATTAGCAAAAAAAAAAAAAAAAAAAAAAAGAAGGGTAGAAATAGAGTATCATTGATTTCAGTGCCTAATGAACTAATGGTTCCATACATAGATCATCAGTGGGTGCTAGCATCCAGAGAGAGAGGCAACCGTGTTATGTGCCTCCTGATGGAAGAACAATACCTGTGAAATAGTCTTGTCAAAAAGATTTGAACTTGTATCTGAACAAGCCTCTAGATCCAGTTATTAAATTATGGAAATAAGAGGACATAGGAACATATTATTAAAGAATATCACAGGGATGCAGCAAAATGAGGACTGTGAGAGACTCGACAGGTAAAAGTCTGATTTTTGTCAACAGATAAATTGCAGAACAGAGAGAAAGAGCACGAGCAAGGGGTGTTGAGGGAGATGGAGGGGGATCTTATAGACTTACCAGCCAATTGCAATGCATAAACTTCAATTGGATCTTGATTCAACTATTTAAAAATTATGGCATTTATAAGAAAATTGAAAACTTAAACACTGATTAGATGTTTGATATTTAGGAATTAGTGTCAATTTTTTAGAAGTGATAATTGTGTTTTTTAAAAAAACATAGTAAATGGAGAAAATGAAAAAGTAGTATGGTTATAATGGTAAACTTTGATCTTATTTATTTTTAAACATTTTCCCTAAAAAACATGTACTTTTTATTTGTTTTACAGGTTGCTGCATGATCTTAACTTTTCCAAAGATGAGATCTATAGTTTTACAGCATAATGAAGAACTCATTGTCTTTTATTCAGCTAGTTTATCTACATTTGTGATTGCTTAGGGGTTTTTTAAGAGGACATTTTTGTATATAATAAAAGGTTAACTAGAATTCAGGCTTCAGTTTCTTAAATGAAATCAAATGTTCCTTCACTATAGGTAACTTCTTGGCTTTTCATAACTTATTTTACTACTGATATTTACCCTGGAAGGTCAATCATGGCAACAAATACAGGATTCTTTGTTATGAATCAAAACTTTCTTTACCATTTAAATTGTATAACTGTTCTACAATAAGCACTTGTGTTTTATGACATGATAAAGTAAATGATCACTTTGATCACGTTTCTATGCTATAAAATGTCTTATTAGCAATACAGATTAAATTTTACATTGCACTGTTAACTCAGGAAATGATCATTTATGTCCTTGTTAATATTAAAACATGGAATGTTATAACTTATTAAGTGATCCAAACATCCGTGTGTGTGTGTGTGTGTGTGTGTGTGTGTGTGTGTGTGTGTGTTTGTGTGGCATTGATGCAGAGTAGAATAAAATTATTTATACTTAAGTACTTTTAATCCTTGTGGTAGAAATGTGGTTGGATGCAACAGTATTGGGCCAATATCTTAAGGGGGATTTTAAAAGCAGCAATAAAAGATACTGGACACACTTCACACTTGCACCTTTGGAGAGCTTAAGAGAACCTTGACAGTTATTTTGATTCTTAGCCAAAAACAAAGGACTCAGGAAAGATAATGTAAGCAGCATCTAGTCCCATGGCCTAAAATTATCATTGGTGCTTTGGAATAGGTTGAATTTTAATTCTTTTTGAGCCCATCTAGACCAGCTGGGCAAATGAGGAACATTCTGTCCTAAATGGTTCTTTCTCTGGCTGGCTGCTTTCTCCACAGCTGGTAGTTTGGCAGGGAGCCCTCCTAGGCTCTGTTGTACGGACAGCTTTTTCTTTCTCCCTGCTGCTGTGTGCAACCTTCAAATACTTTCACAGATTGTATTCAGCAGAGGGTATCAAGAAAAGTCATTGTGAGCTTTTCATGAGGAAACTGTTGAATGCATAGGTAGCTACTGCATAGGCTAACTTGGATTTTTCAGTCTTACTCAATACAGCAACAATGTTTTCACAGAAATTGGGGATGGAAAGAGTCTCTAATTTCCCTGTAAATGATTTTATAAATAGCTAAGTCTTCACTGAATGGAAGACATGCTCAAGAGGAACATAATATTAACACATTCCCCAGATTACAGACGCCCAGCTTGTGAAGCTCCCCATGTGCGAAAGGCTGGTTGAACACGGTCACCTTTTCCTGTGCCTCCCTCTTCCCTAGCCAGTTTCACCCTCATCATTCACCAGGACAGGAATCTAGCTTTCCTGGGATGGCAGTGCCCCCTGGGGGCCAACAGGAACTTTCTCTAGCTTCCTGCCTTCCTACCACCTTTTTTTTCTTTTTTTTTCACTTCAGCATATTATGGGGGTACAGATGTTTAGGTTACGTATGTTGCCCTTACCCCTCTACCCCCTCAAGTCAGAGCTTCAAGCGTATCCATCCCACACATGGTGCGGTTTGCACTTATTATGTGTGCATATACCCATCCCCCCGCCCCCCCACCTGCTTGATACCCAATAAATGTTGTTCTTATATGTGCACTTAGGTGTTGATCAGTGAAACCAATTTGCTGGTGAGTAGATACGGTGCTTATTTTTCCATTCTTGGGATACTTCACTTAGTAAAATGTGTTCCAGCTCTATCGAGGAGAATACAAGAGGTGCTGTATCACCATTGTTTCTTATAGCTGAATAGTACTCCATGGTATACATACACCACATTTTATTAATCCACTCATGTATTGATGGACACTTGGGTTGTTTCCACATCTTTGCAATTGTGAATTGTGCTGCTATGAACATTCGAGTTCAGGTGTCTTTTTCATAGAGTGACTTTTGTTCTTTTGGGTAGATGCCCAGTAATGAGATTGCTGGATGAAATGGTAGTTCTACTTGTATCTCTTTAAGGTATCTCCATATTGCTTTCCACAGAGGTTGCACTAGTTTGCAGTCCCACCAGCAGTGGGAGTGTTCCTGTCTCTCCACATCCTTGCCAACATTTATTGTTTTGGGACTTTTTGGTAAAGGCCATTCTCCCTGGAGATAAGTGATATCTCATGGTGGTTTTGATTTGCATTTCCCTGATGATGAGAGACTTTTTCTTTTTCTTTTCTTTTTTTTTTTTGTGGTTCATTAGTAATATATCATTTAACTCTACCTTAGCCAATATTTTTCTTATCTTTTCTAGCCCCTTCTTTTTTTCTCTTGAATCTTCTTCATTCCTCCTTTTATTGTATTTTAAAGCAAACCCATAACATCTTCTGAGTAATCTCCACTCCCATGATTTTATCAATTTCATATTAATAATGCCCAAATTGCAGTCTCTAATTTGCGAATCAGCTGAGCCTCTGTTTTCAATATCCATTTACCTTCTAGACACCACCTGGGTGTTCCACAAGCCCCTCAGACTCAACATGTGCCCAACTAAACTGTCATCATGAGTATCTTTTCCCAAGTCTATTCTTCCCCTTGGAATTGTCTGTCTGATTCACTAGTTCTGCCTTCCACCCTTCTGAAGCCATTAGGGATCCACATCAACATCTCCTCTATTCTGGCTTTTTTCCACCACAGCTGACCCTGCCCTATCACCCGTCAACTGGATTAGTACAGTACCCTAACAATTAATCTTTCTGTTGCAGTCTTGTTCTCACTGAAATCCATTCTCCATTCCAGTGTGTTCTAGAAGGATGTGGAGGGAAAAACTCTAAATAGAGCCTCATTGAATACAACCATATACTGTGGGGCACAGATGGGAGTATAGACTGTAATATTATTCTTGAGCAAAGAACTCAAAGACTGTTACATCACTATTTGCGATGAGAAAAGAGAATTATGCTCAAAGTTACTTTTGCTTGGAAATTCTGCTTGCTTTTTAAAAAGAGATTTGTTTATATATTAATTACCCCATACTTAGTGGCTTAAAACCACCCATTTATTATCTCACAGTCCACGACTCAGAAGTCTGGGCACAATGTGGCTCAACTGGGTCCTCCACTGAAGGCCTCTCAAGACTGAAATCAAGTTTTCAGCTGTGCTCGGCTCTTTTCTGGAGGCTATAGGGGGAAGAGCCTCTATATAAGAGTTCTTCCAGCTTCATTTAGGTTGTTGGTAGAATTCACTTCTTTGCAATTGTAGACTGAGTTCCTCATTTCTATGCTGGCTGTTAGCTGGGGACTAACAGTTTCTAGAAGCTGCCCATATTCCTTCTCGTGCTTTCTGTGTGGCCCCCTCCAGCACTGGTGGATCATGTCCCTCTCTTGCTTCGAATCTCTCTGAATTCTCCTTCTGCCATGTCTTTCTTGCCCCAGCCAGAGAAAGTTCGCTGCTTTTATAATCCCATGTAGTTAGATTGGACCCACTCAGATATCCAGGGTAATCTTCGTATTTTAAGATCTGTAATCTTAATTACAGCTGCAGAATTCCTTTTGCCATGTAATATAACATATTCAAAGGTTATAGGCAGGCATTAGGGTGTTCATATCTTTTGGGGGCCATTTTGTCTACCACAGTCTGTAAAAAAGAACAGAGAAATTTGTCCAAGGTAAAATGATAAGCTTTTGTCTAGGTACTGCTATGGGCCCTCAATTTTTTTTTTTTTTTTTTTTTTTTTTTTTTTTTGAGACAGAGTCTCACTCTTTTGTCTGGGCTAGAGTGCCATGGCGTCAACCTAGCTCACAGCAGTCTCAAACTCCTGGGCTCAAGCAATCCTTCTGCTTCAGCCTCCCGAGTAGCTGGGACTACAGGCATGCACCACCATGCCCGGCTAATTTTTTCTATATATTTTTAGTTGTCCGATTAATTTCTTTCTATTTTTAGTAGAGACGGGGTCTCGCTCTTGCTCAGGCTGGTTTCGAACTCCTGAGCTCAAACAATCCGCCCGCCTCGGCCTCCCAGAGTGCTAGGATTACAGGCGTGAGCCACCACGCCCGGCCTGGGCCCTCAATTTTTACCTTAAGGCAATAGAACATGAGAGGAGTTTTCACACACCAGAATATTCCGCTTCATTGTGTTGGCAAAGGCTTGGCTACAACCTCCTCTATGATTCATCTCAGCCATGTAAGCTTGTCCTGAACCAGATTGGGGCTGGGTCTGTTGATAGCTCTGACCCCCACCTTTAGACAGATGAACCAGACTCTCCATGGTCTACAATATTTAGAATTGTGGCAAATAGGTTATAAAGGAAAAGTGAAATCTCAGCCAGCCCCAGTCTCCTGGTATCTTTCAACTTTGGTTCTATTGTGAAGTCATCTTCATCCAGGGTCACCAATTTGGCAGACCTCAAAACAGAGTGCTGGAGTGATCTATCTAAATTCAAAAACGAGTTTACTTTCTTGGTTAAAGTTCCCTTCTGATGCAACTCATGGAATGGAGGCATTATCTTGGGTACAGCATTATTCATAAAGTCAAAAGGCGGAAACAATCCCAAATGCCCATCAATGGATATATGGATAAACAAAATATATATCCATACACTAGAATATTATTTAGCAATAAAAAGGAATAAAAGTACTGATACATGCTACAACAGGCATAAACCTTGAAAACATTATGCTGAGTGAAAGAAGCCAGTTACAAAATACCGCATATATGATACAATTCATATGAAATGTCTAGAACAGGGGAATCTAGAGAGATAGTAACTAATAGTTGTTTAGGGGGTACAGGAGTAGGGGATGATAACTAAAGGGTACGGGGGGGTTCTTGAAGTGAAAATGTTCTAAAGTTGACTGTAGTTATGGTTGCACATTGCTATGAATATACTTAAATCCATTGAATTGTACACTGTAAGTGGGGGAATTGTATGGTATGTGAATTATATCTCAATAAAGATATAAAATATTTTCAGATATTAAGACTAAAACACAAGAGCAAATATTATATTAAAAAGAGTGAAAAGGATGTAAATCTTTTCCATCCTGTAAAAATTCATCCTGTAAAAATAAAAAGGATTCTAGAGGAAGTAGTAAATATTGAAGACAGGTAAAGAATATCCACCATACAAATAATAGTCCTCAAAGATGAAAATAAAAGGGAAAAGAAGTACTGAAAACTATACTTCAAGAAAAATCTTCCGGAAATTGACCAAAAAAAATGAAATAAATGTTGAAAGAGTACACCTGAGAATATTCACTCAAAAAAACCAACTGAGATAAATTTCAGTAAAATTACTGAACCTTAAATAAAAAGCAAATGCTTTTAGTCATCTAGACAAAAACAAACTCACGACCTAAAAGGGAAATAAAATGTATTATCATCAGACTTTTCAACAGCACTGCCTTATGGTTAAGAAAGTGGTGTGCATATTTAAGATCCTCAAGGAAAAACGTGAGCCAAGGATTTTACATCCAACAAAACTTGTAAATATAAAGCACGAACTATTATTTAATGCAAGAATTGAAGAAATAACTTTTCAGAAGCCTTTTCAAAAAAATCTACAAAAGAACACGCTTTAGACAACAAGAAAGACTAAAGAAACTGCTACGAGGATTGGTGCTGAAAATTAAACTTGTAAAACTGAGACTAAATGGCGGTTAGAAATGAAAAAGTATAGATACATGCTCTGACATGGAGATATAACATTAAAAAGGAAGAGAATGGGGAGAACATATGCAAACTTTTTAAAACTATTTCAGTAGTATTAATATTAGCAGTGGTTGGATTAGTATTGTTATTCTGAGGATGTGAAATAATGTAAATGCATAATAAAAATAAATAATCATCTGGTCTTCAGCCTCTTTGTATTTCTCATTTAAATATCTTTGGGGTGAAATGGATTAAAACTAACTGTGCCAATCAAACTATTATTAGGCTTTGAGAACAATTTTCTCCAACTAAAAATGTTAGAGAACTGGGCTGTAAGATGCAGTCAAGGGTCCATAATACTACCTCCCTCATGGTTCAAATCATACAAGATTTTTTTTCTAAAGAGAAAACTGGGCAATTTTACTCTTCATTTTGAGACTTTTTGAGGCAATCACAGTTTTGTTTCTCTCTTACCCACTAGTACTTCACTCTATACCTAAAGATTTTAAAGTCCCCCAAAATAATTGTGTATTGACCAGTGGGGGACCATCAGTGGCAAAAAGCGTCCTAGAAGGTGTCGTTCCCATAGTACTTGGTGGGGAGCAGGAACAGGAAGGGTCTTGTTAGCAGTAAGTTTTAGGACTTAGAATATTCACACGTTCAGTTTTTTTCAGTGTCAGAAAAGCAGGCTTCAGAGAAAATTTCTTAGGTCATCTGTGCTAGAAGAAACCCACGTAAACACTGGGAATTGAGTTAGGAGTTGTGCACGTGAACCATCAAGGTGTAAATCTGAAAAGGAATTAGACCATCATCCAAACAGGCAATGGGCCAAGGACCATTCATACACCATGACTGTTGGTAAGCACCACATCTGGGCAAGGTTGCTCCTCATTCAAAACTAAGTATTAATAAATTTTAAAAATCCAAAAATAGGATTTATCCTAGAATAATGCAAAAATATAGGAAAAAGAGGAATATCATTCCAAAGATGCAGGAGGAAAAGCAAAGCTCTTTTTACTGTGGTTTTAATTTGCACTTGTCCGATGTCTGCAATGTTGAATGTATTTCCATATGCTCATTGGCCACTGGTGTATTGTCTTGTAGGCTGTTTAAATCTTTTGTCCGTTTTTTAATTGGGTTGTTTTCTTCCTGTTTAGTTCTAAGTGTTCTTTATATATTCTGGATACAAGTTCTTTGCCAAGTATGTTTTGTGAACATTTTCTTCCAATTTGTGACAAATCTTATGTGTGCTTTCATAGTTATTAGTGCTTAAGGCAAGAATAAGCTTAGAGATACAAGTCGATTTAGATTTGACCAAAATAAAAATGTAAAATAAATAATAGTACAGGCGACAACTGTGAAGTCGATGTGTGAATAACTGAAATTCAAGGAAGAGAACTTGAGCTTCAGAAGAAGGCCTTAAATTTGTGAGCAAGGTGTTCTGTGAGATGTATAGCAACATTCTTATGGGAGGTGTTTTCACTCCTGAAGTTTCTACTTCCTGTTCTCTTGGCCGGCCTTGAAATCTTAAATAATAGTGGCTCATATTTATGTGGTACTTTTCAATTAGAGAAGCAGCTTCCAGTACCCCTTGAGTGGTGTGCTGGTAAATGTTTAACAACAGGACTCCCCCCGCCCTCACACCTCAAAAAAAAAAAAAAAAAAAAAAAAAAAGACCTATCTGTAGAGTTTGCCGATTTCTGTGTGTAAATACTTGTATCATAACCGATTTCAACGTGAGGTGACTAAATGTGGTGTTGTGGAGAGAGGGCACTGTTGGCTCTGCTACGTGGGTAGCAGTCTCAGAGAAGTTATGGTCCAGACACTGTACAAGAGCTTTTTGTTTGTTTGTTTTTTAAGAGACAGGGTATCACTCTATCACCTAGGCTGGAGTGCAGTGGTGTGAACACAGCCCACTGCAACCTCGAACTCCCGGGCTTGTGATCCTCCTGCCTCAGCCTCCCGAGTATCCAGGACTGCAGGAGCACACCACCACGCCTGGCTAAGTTTTTAAAAAATTTTTGATAGACCTGGGGTCTATGCTGTGTTGCCTATGCTAGTCTCAAATTCCTGGCCTCAGGTGATACACCCGCCTTGGCCTCCCAAAGTGCAAGGATTACAGGTGGGAGCCATTGTGCCCAGCTGCAAGAGCTTTTTACGTGCCTTAATTAAACTCACTCAGACAAATCTGATGAGGTAGGTGGTATTATCTCTATTTTGCTGATGAGGCTTAAAGAAGCTAAATCATAAGTCTTAAAGTGGTAGAGCCGGGTCTGATTAATTTGCCCGAGGTCACACAGCTGGTAAGAGCTGGAGCAGGGCCCCAGAGCCAGGTGTCCTGATAGAGAGGTCTCATTTCTCCCAAGTAAGCACTCAATTTTGTCTTCCAGTCTATGAAATTAGAAAGCTCCAGATCACGGGCAGGTCCAGAGGCTGTCTGAACACTCTTATTCTATCCATAGTTGTTTAAAAATCACTTGGAAGTAAGACAGAAAAATAAAAGCTGTTCTGGGAGGGGCGGAAGAGAGTTTTGAAAGGGCTCTGGAGCCAGCCCTGTCCCCTATTAACTGTGTGGCTTTGGGAAATTGACTTGATCTCTCAGTGCCATGTTGCTCTACGTACAATGGGGGTGGTTAGTGTCTGACACAGAGCAGGTGCTTAATAAATATTAGCCACTAATACTATCTCAAAATGTTCTGGCTTTTTGTAAGTCTGATGAAACAAAGAAGCTGAGCTTTTTGTAGGAAAACTAACAAGTTATTTGTAAATTCAGAAACAAGGAATGATTAATGAAAGGACAATTTATGAACCATTATCTCTTACACCAGCTGTGTTATGAGTTCTTATAAATGCATTTCAGAGTTTTGACACACATTAGGATTGATATTTTTAGTTGGGTAATAAAGTAATTTGATGCAAGCCCTTCCTTTGGAATAAAAATCTACTACTTCAGACATGGGAAAATGTAGAAAGTGTAATGAAAAGGCAAGTATCACCCTCCCAGCTTGAGAAACCAAATACATAAAATATTGTTGAAGACTCCTGGGATCCCTCCACACTCAAACTCCCTCTAAACCACTCCCAGGGTTACCACTACCTTAAACTGTGTGTATAATTCCCAGCATGTCTTTATACTTTCCTTTATATGTGTATAGGACAATCTCTCCATGCAAGATGCAGAATTGTCTTTTATGGTTTTAAACTTTATATGAATGATATTGCATATGGTCTTCTGGTGCTTGCTTTGTTTTAATGGCATGGTTTGAGGGATTAATCCATGTTAATACATGTAGCACTAGTTGATTCATTTTTACTGTGATACAGTATTCCACGATTGTAAGAATATAAAACATTTAAAAAAATCAGTTTTCCTACTGATGGCCATTTGAATTGTTTCCAATTTTTTAGCATCTCCAAATAGTAATATTCTTGAACATGTCACCTTGTGCATATATGTGAGATTTCTCTGGGATTTATATCCAGCAGTAGAATGTCTTAGTGACAGAGTGTGTGTGCATTTCACTAGGAAAAAAAGAATCCTACTTTCACAATTGGTTGTGTCCATTTACCTGCTCACTGCCAGTGTATGAAAGCCCTTATCAAACCGTATCCTTCAAATGCATTTTATTATTTGACTTCAGAAATATTCCAGATCTAATGGATATGACATGGTCTCAGCGTAGCTTTAATTTGCATTCCCCTGATGGGTTGGGCATTTGCCTCTTTGCCCTGAGATCCCTTCTCTGCCCTTCCCCTCTTCTATGCTGGAGGGAGGCAATCCCTGCAGATACATGTCTGGGTCCTTTGCCCACTAACTTCTGTTTATGTTCATCTAATGGGAAGCATTGATGGGAGATTGGAGGGGGGAAGCCAAGTCTTTCTCACCACCCAGACTGCTTCAGGTGGGGTCTCCAGCAGTACTTTACCTCCTCCATGGTTCTAGCTCCCACCGACAGCCCTTTCCTCCAGGTCCCAGAACCCACCGCACAACCCCCGTCGTGGCTCCAACTCCTGCAGGGTGGTGCCTTCTTCTCTCAGTGCCCACTGGGCAGTCCTGGCCCTGGATTCGGAAACATCATCTCTTCATCTCTTCTCTTTTCTTTGCAGTCTAGGGGTTCCCGCAGTTACATTTCTTGGTTGCCTTACCTTTGAGGTTTCCCAGGCCTCAGTATTAAATTGCCTGTATTGAACGACTGGGTGTGAATGCTGCTTTCCAGACTGACCCCTGGCCAATACATCTGATGGGAGTGAGATGGAGCGTCTCCCACCACCTTCTTCCCTTTTTTTCTTTCGCCATTTATATTTTCTCTGATGTAAATTATGCATGTTTTTGTCTATTTTTGACAATTTTTCTATTTTGTTATCCATTTCTTCTTGATTGATAGGAACTTTAAAATTCTGAATTTATATAGGTTGCAATATTTTATCCTGGTCTATGACTTGTTTTTTTCACTTTTTTTTTTTTTAAGATAGAGTCTCACTCTGTCACCCTGGCTACAGTGCCGTGGCATCATCATAGCTCTCTGCAACCTCAAATTCCTGGGCTCAAGCCATCCTCCTGCCTCGGCCTCGTGAGTAGCTGAGACTAGAGTCATGTGCCACCAAGCCTGGATGATTTTTCTATTTTGTGCAGAGATGGGGTCTTGCTATGTTGTTAAGGCTGGTCTTGAACTCCGGGGTTCAAGCAATCCTCCTGCCTCAGCCTCCCAGGGTGTTGGGATTACAGGCCTGAGTCACCGCACTTGGCCTAAAATGCATTTCTTACTGTGGGTTGTTGGTAAAACAAAATATAAAAATCGCTGGGCTACTTTGTCTTTTTTTTCCTGATTTGCAAAGCCACTTCTGTCCTATGTCAGGTTATTTTTTAATTTTAATTTTTTTATTTCAGAGTATTACGGAGATACAAATGCTTCCGTTACATAAATTGCCTTTGCAGCACCCATGTTAGAGCTACAACCATGCCCATCCCCCCTCCATTAGGTATGAATTTACCCATCCCCTCCTCCCCCCTCCCACCTGCCGAACAGCCAATGAATGTTACTTCCCATACGTGCACATAAATGTTGATCAATTAGTACCAATTTGATGGTGAGTACATGTGGTGCTTGTTTTTCCACTCTTGTGATACTTCACTTAGAAGAGTGGGCTCCAGCTCCATCCAGGATAATACAAGAGGTAGTTCACCTTTTTTGTGGCTGAGTAGTACTCCACGGTATACATATACCACATTTTATTAATCCACTCATATATTGATGGGCACTCGGGTTGTTTCCACATCTTTGCAATTGTGAATTGTGCGGCTATAAACATTTGAGTGCAGATGTCTTTATTTCATATACAAGTGCATCCATTCCTGGTTCCCCATTTGGCTCACTGATCCCCTTGTCTGGCCCTGCCGCTGTGCTACCTTACTTGGTTCTTTTAGCTCTAGGAAAGTCTGTGTAGCATCTAGGATGGGAATCCTCACCCTAAAGTTGTTCAAAATTGTCTCTTCTATTCTTGTGCTTTGCTCTTTTATTTAAATTTTAAGACAAAGCCAGTTTTAAGACAAATTTCATGAGAAATATTGTTGAGATTACCTGAATTACCTTGGCCTTATAGCTTATTGGGGGAATTAACATCTTTACAATATTTATTCTTATTATTCTTGAACATGGTATATATCTCCATTTACCTAAAACTTCTTTAATGTCTTTCAAAAAAGGTTTAGAATTTCCTTCATAAAGATTTGTACCTTTTTATTAGACTTATTTCTAGTACCTTATAGTTTGTTGCTATTGAATATAATATGCTTTAAAAAATATATGTATATGTATATTTTGTTATGTAGGAATCTGATTTTTGGATTATATTTATATCATATAAATAATATATATTTATCTTATGCCCAGTATACATTCTGACTTCAATTACTAATTCTAACAATTGGTCTATTTTTGTCTTGAGTTTTCTATTTAGATAATGATCCTATCTGTGAATAATTACGGTTTACTTTCTTTCTTTAAAATTTTTATACCTATAATTTCTTTTTTCTTTCTTCTTATACTAGAAGTTGACCAACAGAAAAATAAAAAAGTATAATGGAAAATCCTTATCTTTTTCTTAATTCTTAATTTTAAAGGAATGCTTCTAATGTTTCACCATTAGGTAGGATATTTGCTGTGGTTTTACAAATTTTATCAGTTTAGGAAAGTTCATATTTATTTCTGGTTTGCAAAGAGTTTAATTACTGATAGTGTTGATTTTTATCAAATGTGTTTTTCTTATTTTATTTTCTCCATTAAGTATGATTTTACTATTGTGTTAAAACTTTTGGATTGAGGAATTTCCTTCTATTCTAAATTTGTAAAAAAAATGTGCTGTGTTTTCTGAATCATCAATTTTTTAAAAAATGTTTTTTTTTCATCTACTGAGATGATCCTTAGGAGTTTTCTCTTTTAATCAGCTAATGTGATAATAGGCAAAATATAGATATAAATAAAATTGATAGATTTTTCTAAACTCATTCTTGTATTCTTAGGATAAACTGAGTTGGGTCATAATAATTATTATTTTTTAATAATTGAATTTTGTTTGCTATTATTTTCTTTAGGAGTTTTTTTTTTGGTCATAAATGAGATTGGCATTTTATTTTCATTCTTTTATCATTCTAACTTGCTTTTAATATCAAAGAAATACCAATCTTTATACATGTGCTTCAGAGTGGGCAATTCTTCATCTTTTTTTATTTCAAGGCATACTTCCTACATGGCAGGAATCTGTTCCTTCAACATTGGTAGATTTCACCTGTAAAACTTTCATGACCCACCCCATGACCCCAGGGGCAGATTTTCAAATTCCTGATTGTCTTTGATATTTTTATTAATAAGTCTATTTGGTTCTGTGATTTTTTTATTTGAATTAATTTTGCTAACATATTTATCCAGAAAAATGGTTTATTTCATTTAACTTTTCTAATTTACTGTCAAAAAATTCTTCAAAGTATTTTCCTGTTTTTGGTATTCTTTCTATATTGCAGTTAAGACCATTTTTTCATTCACTGTTCTCCTCTCTCTCTTTCCTTTCAAAGTTTTAGTTATTTTATTAATATTTTAAAAAGACTGGTTTTGTCAGTCTTCTAATGTATTTTTGGTTTCAATTTCATTACTTTTGCTCTTACCTTTATTATCTACTAACTGTGGCTGCTTCACTATAATTGCTTTTCTTCCTGGGACTAGAGAGCAGAGCTTGAGAGGAGGAAGAAGAAAGTGTACTATTCTTGAAATGAAATTAAGCCAAGAAAAATTGAGGCTGGCATTTCCTCTGAAGAGTGCTAGACTCAAGTTGTTCTTTAAAGGAAAAGTTTTAAAACTCTTCCTTTGAGCTATTTGGAAAGTCCTAGAATGTATGTTCTAAGGGAACATTTTCAGAGAATGTTAATGTTGTTTTTATTGCATAACAAATTTTGATGCAACCTTAGAGGCAAGAGGAAAGGGATCTTCTACTTTTTTTAAATGCTGTGATTGATTGCAGAGCTCATTAATGCTAAATCACAGCGCGGCAGGCAAGAGAGAAGAAAATAAGAAAGCAATGACTATATAATTTATTTCTAAGTCACAGTCCAGGGGCTGAGTTCTTTTAGCACATGGCACTTTGCGTAGCTGTTGGGTCCCTACCCACGTGTAGTTAAGACCTACACAAATGGCATGGGTTTCCCTGCCCCCAGCATCTGCAAGTACCCAGGTGATAGAGAAGTATTTGGAAAAGCTTGTTTATATGCATCTTTTTTTGTCACCCACCAATTTTTGGTTGCTTTGGTGACTCAGAATTTCTGATGTCTTCTGAGCCCACTCTGGGCTGATCCTTCCATCCCTCAGTGGAATTTTTTATATTCATGAAGAAGCTCCCAGTTTAGTGAGGCGTACAAATAAGTAGACCAACAATGATGGTGCATTATAATAAATGCTGCATTAGAAATGTGCAAAGAATGCTATGAGACAGAATCCCTCACTCAGCATGAAAGAATCATAACAGAATCCTGGAGGAAGAATTGAAACTTAGGTCATCAAGGTTAGGTTAGACTTGAGGCAAGGTTATCTGAAAGCTCTTTCAGAGTGGGGGTGGATGGGGAGGAGTCAAAGCCAGAAGGGAGAAGGGATCAGTGGGCTGTACAAGGCAATGAGGCCAGGTGCACAGAGGAGCCAGTGTTCCTACCTGCTGAGATGCTTCAGTCATGAGAAAGGAGGCAGGAGAGGAAAGGAAGAACGAGTGGTGAAGCATACCTTTTCTTAATTGGAACAGCTGGTGGTCTTTCCAGCACAGAAGATGCACGCCCAACTCTCAGATCTCCCCTGAAGGGAGAACAGTGGCACCTCATTCCACCAGAGCCACTCAGAGAGTGAGCCACCTGTTCCCATCTCACCTGACTGACTGGCACCTGCACATGCTCTTGAATGACTGATGTAGGAATAAGATCTCTCCCTGTCTGGACCATGCCATTTGCTGACCTTTTCTCCTACCTTGTCATTTCTAGAAGGGAACACCAGATGAACCAGACCTGGGTGTTCAGGGATAGGGGCCTAAGCTGATCCAGTCAAGAAAAAGCCAGCCCTCAGGACACAAAAGCCAGAAGGCCATGTGGTCTTACCAGCCGGCTGACCCACTCTGTGCTTGGGACAGTGAAGAAGGGACCTGAGCCTTCTTTCAACAGAATAGCTTCAAAGTCATTGCCCCAGGAAATGTATGAATGTTGTGTTATATAATTTCTACACTTACATCAGTTTATATAAAAATCTTAATCTGGCTCTAGTTGAAAGACTGGTACACTGGGACCAAGTCCCTCATCCAAATCGTTTCTGGGGCAGAAGTGCTGCAATTGAGAAGTCCCTGGGAACCCAACTTTAGGAATGACTAATTCCTCGCTAAACCCTATCAGCTGCATTGCATTAATAATTCTCACTCTGCAGGTGGGCAAGTAGATGCTAAGGGAAGCAGCAGAATTAACCAAGTTCCTCAGCTAGGGAGCATTCAGGACTCATACCCGGATCTTCTGACTCCTGAGCCCATGCTCTGTTCCCTACCCAGCTCTCATAAACCTCTCTCCACCTCAGCTGCGAGGGCGTAGGGGGAGGGAAGGAAATCTAGCCCTTTAAGCTGCAGCACAACAAGTGGGGGCCTCAGTCAGGGGGGAGCACAAAGTCAGCCCAAGGCAAGAGCTGGGTCGGCAATCAGAAGAGCCTGGGCTGGGCTAGTGCACTGATCTTGTACCTCTTATATCTCCTCAGCTGAGGCCAGAGCAGGGGAATGTGCGGGTGGGGCGAGGGAGCCCCAGGTGGCAGAGTGCAGGAGTAGGCAGGGGCCAGATAATTGCAGCAGGACTCGGCCTTTTTCACCGCTAAAGTTTACTGTCATGCTGCTCAGTGACCTTGAGAAATTGTTCTACTTCCCCATGTCTCTAGCTCTGCAATTAATACACGAGTGCCTGTTCCGTGAAGATGTAGAGGTGGTCCGTGTCCTCAAGGTGCTTACATCTAGAAGGCAGATTAAAAGGTCTGCATTTTAAAAGGTCTATGTTATGAACTAAAATAAAATCTTAAGCCCCCCAGCCAAGTGAATGGACCCACTCTTGGCCAAGGGGACCTCAGAAATACCCTAAAGCTGAGTTGCTGGCCAGGAGGAGGGAGGTCTGACATGACTCATCATGCCACGCTCCCTTCTTGGAGACATCCTTTGTAACTCATTAATAGGCCTAAGGCTATGCAAGGCAAAGCTTAAAACACACCTGCAGATCCTCAATTTACCCAGCAGATGGAGTGAGTGTGAGTATGTCTGGTGACTTGTCTCTGATTAGCAGACTTCCTTATCTTAAAACATTCCAAGCCTTTAGACAAAGCTTCATTTCTTTAACCAATTGCAAATCAAAAAATCTTTAACCCACCTATAGCCTGCAATCCCCTGCTTTGAGATGTCCTGCCTTTTTGGGCCAAACCAATGTATGTTTTCTGTGTATTGATTTATGACTTTATGTGTAATTCCTGTCTCCCTAAAATGTATAAGAACAAACTAACCCAACCGTAGCGAGTCCACTTGCTCAAGGCTTCCTGCCGTGGCTCTGGGCCATGGTCACTCATACTTGGCTCAGAATAAGCCTCTTTAAATTATTTTACAGAAGCTTATTCTGAGGCTTATTCTTATGCAGACCCTGCTCTTGCCTTGGGCTGACTTTGTGCTCCTCCCTGACTGAGGCCCCACTTGTTGCGCCACAGCTTAAAGGGCTAGATTTCCTTCCCTCCCCCTACGCCCACAGCTGAGGTGAATGAGGTTTACGAGAGCTGGGTAGGGAGCAGAGCATGGACTCAGGAGTCAGAAGATCTGGATATGAGGGTTCTTTTTCGTTAACAAGATGGTGCCCAGACTTAGGGCTCAGAGAAGACTTAGGACTCCCCAAAGGAGTAGCCAGAACTCGGTGCCAGATACTGGCACCTTTGGGCCCCTGACTCCAAGCTTCTCCTTGGGCAGAACTGGTAAGTCCTCCTGAGACCTGGACCTCCCATTCTTGGTTGATGGTCCTGGTTTATTCTGAGCTGTTCGTTATTTTCCTAGGAAGTTGTTGTTTGGGATCCTAATTTGGAATTGGAGGTGCATTCTAAAGGGTTTTCTCCATTGCTTCTTCTTCCCAAAATTAATCTGAATTGGCTTTTCTGCATATTTGTGAAAGAGGAAACTGAACTGTCCTTGTCATAGATAAATGAGAGGCTGAGTTCCTCAGCTCCAGAGAGAAAGGAGCCGAAAGGCACCCCTGGGTGACCGGGGTCCTGAGAGGGAGTGTCTGGGATGATTTCCCGTGGCATGAAGTGGTCCAATAGGGAACCCCCAACAAAATTAATTAAAAGAAGCCTCATCCAGGAAACACATAAAAGAGCTGATCGCTTGGTATTTTGAGTTCTCATGGAGTAGTCGACCCCCAAAGAGAGAAACTGAGAGGGTAGGAGCGACTCAGTGGGGAAACACTGTGGAGTCTGGCCCACAATCGCACTCTGTGATCCATGGGGTAGGGAACCTACAGCCTCAAGGCCACGTGTGGCCCTTCAGATCCCCAAGTGTAGCCTCCTGACTGAATCCAAACTTTGCAGAACAAATCCATTTATTAAAAGCATTTGTTGTGTAAAATTTAGATTCAGTCAAAAGGCTGCACTCAGGGATCCAGAAGGCCACATGTGGCCCCAAGGCCGCAGGTTCCCCACCCCTGAATGGAAAGGTTCAAAGGCATGCCAGGTTTTCTAGCACTCCAGCTGGTTATGGCCAATTCTTGTGTGCAAGTTTTAACTACTGGGCAAGTTACATCAAGGAAAATTCAGAGCTTAGGTGGTCGACCTGCCACTATAAAATTAAAATGCTGAGTCTCTTAAGCTCTCTGTTTTCTTTTGTATCTACCCTTAACCTGCAAACTTTTTCTACTGTTCTCAAAATAATCTTTATGGTATCACTAATTGAAGGCTACTTGGAGATCTTGCAGCCAGTTCCAGCTATGTAAACACTGAAAACTCATTTTAAACTGAAGGGAAAAAGGATAAAAGAGGTTTTTAAAAATTAAACTGACATGAAAACTGCTTTACCCAAAACTTTGATCTATAGGTGTAATTAGGTTATCTATCAGGGCAACTAAAGTTGAGCCATGTGAACAAGTTCCAGTTTTGTAAGAAGAAATTTGGGTTTAGTTGTCATTTGCAAACAAGTCAGTTTGTATTACTATCTCATAGCTGGAGTTATGAGGTTAAGCTATTGGAACTTTGTGTGCATGTGAGTGTATATGTTTAGATATGTTTTGTGTATGTCCATGTATTGTATGTTGTGCCTACATGGTTCCAGACTGGCTTATAAATAGGGGAACACTCATAAATTAATTAAACAAACCCAAATGCTTTTTTAGTTCATGTGAATTTAGTAATCCTTGGTAAATAAGCTGGGTTATTAAAAAGAATAAAATATTATAAGTAAAGTAAGAATAAAAAAATGTTTTCAAATTGTCAGCATACATTTTTTGCCTGGGTTTTATTGGACATTTTTATTTTCTTAAGGTGTCAGGTTTTGACACAAAGGTTATAAAACTATAAACCCAGCCAAAAACAAAATGACCTGTTTGTATGATTTTTGATAAAGTAAATTTAATATTGTTGGTCATCTAAAGACAATAGCTAAATCTTCTGAGTTATCAACAAAAATACCCATATGTTTAACTTTAAAGATCTTAATTAGGTAAAAACATAGACACACCTAAACAAAAATAAGTGTCAGTAAATTGGAATAAATAAAATATCCTACCAACAGTGTATAAATGTTCCTTTCTCTCTGTATCCACACCAGAAAACTAGTGCAACCTCTATGGAAAATAGTGTGGAGATTCCTCAAAGAACTAAAAGTAGACCTACCATTTGATACAGCAATCCCACTACTGGGTATTTACCCAATGGAAAAAAAAGTCATTTTATCAAAAAGATATTTGCACTAGAATGTTTAATGCAGCACAATTCACAACCACAAAGATGTGGAATCAATCCAAGCGCCCATCAGTTCATGAGTGGATTAATAAAATGTAGTATATGTACATCATGGAGTACTACTCAGCCATAAAAAATGAATTAATCCCTTTACAACAATCTGCATGGAACTGGATACCATCCTCCAAAGTGAAGTATTACAAGAATGGAAAAACAAACACCACTTGTACTCATATTGAATTGGAACTAACTGATAAGCACTCATGTGCACAGATGGAAGTAAAACTCAACAGAAATCATGCAGGTGGGAGGGGGAAGGAGGGGTTGGTTGAAATCACACCTAATGGGCACTATGTACACTGGGTGATGGGCACACTTATAACTTTGACTCAACATTACAAAAGTAATTCATGTAACCAAAACATTTGTACCCCTGTAATATTCTGAAATAAAAAAATAATAAACATCAAGTAAACGAGCACAAAAACAGAAACTTATATATAAAACTTATATAAAAATCAGAATCTCTCTTCCGCAAGGCAGGTCACAAAAGCCAGAACCGCTTTTTCCGAAAGCCAGCCATAAAACCTAATATAATAATATTCTATGTAAATACTGACCATAAAGTAATTATCTGACCTATCCAACAGAGACTGAACCCTGGAATCTGAAAGTAAGATTGAGTCTGCCGTCAATACTAGTAACATGACCACAGCCTACACTGCTGATCCTTCTGCCTTAAGACTTAGATAGCGTATGTGTGTAAGAATGAGGTGGCACCTCTGAAGGACACAAGAAGTCTATGGAGTAAAATATAATTAAACCAGGATAAGCAGCCATCTTGGAAACTGTGACAGGCTGGGCACGGTGGCTTATACCTGTAATCCTAGC
>RJWJ010023555.1:0-18546 GCA_004363605.1 Indri indri | reverse complement strand
CATGGATTCATTTCTTGATTTACCAGCTTTAAGCAATGAGAGCGCAAAACGCTAACCACGAGACCGCCAAGGAGCATCAACTTTAAGCAATGAGAAAGGAGAATTTAGTTCACATAAGCTCCCTCCTTTTTCTCTTCCTCTGTGTTTGATCCATCAGTCCATCATCTATCTACCATCTGTCTGTTTTCTACTGATTATATTCAAACACTTAAATAATATACTTCTATTTCTTTTTTTAATTAACTCTGTTCAATATCTCAACAGCCCTGTATGAGGACAAGGCTCTTATCTCCCCCACCTTTTCTTACATTTCCCCACCTTTTAATTGAGTATTCCACTGGCTATACATTTATTTTTATATTGTCAAGATAATTAACATTTACATTCTATTCTTTAATCATCACTAAGCTTCTATGCTTTGTCTATAAGTTGTTTCAAAAAATCAAAACCAGTGTTTACATTCTTATGACAATGTAGGTATTGTTTACAGTATAGCCAATAGTATCCTACAATTAAATTGGCTTTATGATTTTTCTTGCCCTTTTTTCTTGTTGTTTATAATTGCCTTTCTTTTTTTCTTGTATTGCCTTATTTTACCCTATCCTTAAGTTCTTCCAGAGTCTTGGGGGTAATATAAAAATCTACGTGATTTCTCCAGTGTGAGCTCCACGAAGACAGGCATTTTTGTCTGTTTTGTTCACTGCTATGTGTCTTTAATCTGCCGTCTTGACTCCGAAGTCAGAATAATTCTTTATCTACCTCTTAAGACTGTTTTTGAAATTCAATTGTACCAGAACAACTTATTAAATGTCAAGTACTATAAACATAAAATCACTTTTATTATTTTTACTTAATTTCATTATTTTTATTTAAATACAATAATCCTCTCCACCTCCTCCCAGACTAACTGTCCAGCCTCTGTACTCAGTAATGAGAAGCTCATTTTCTATATTTAGGCATCTCTGACTTCTAGAACTTCTTTCCTCTCCCAAGCTTACACTTCTGTCCATGGGGCCTAGCTCTTCTCTCTAGGGTCTTAGAACGTCAGGCAGCTCACTGTTCCCTGGGTCAATCCTTCAGAGATATGAAGGCCACGCCATGATCTTCCTGGGACTCATCTTCTGCAGAGGGCACTTCCGGACCCTCCAGCCATCCCCCTACCAGGTAGGCCCCGCCCTTCCCCATCCCGCCTGTGCTGCTCAAGGTCACTGCCTGCAACTGTCCACAGACTCTAGGCACATCCAACCACTGAGTGGACACCATGTGCAGCGTGACATGGTATTGTTTTCTTGAATGTTCATAAACCCTCAATCCTCGGGACAGCATGAAGATCAGGCATGGAAAATAACAACAACATCTCTTTCATTTAAAACATCAGGTCTTCACATTGCGCGGAACGTGTGCTGAAGCCCGGAACCGCCCCTCTGCCTTGGCGTTGCAATCTCAGCGCAGTCCCTGCACAGACCTGTGCTCGGAGCAGGCGCACATGTCTGCTTGCTTCCCAAACCCCGCTCAGGACACGGGCTGGTTCGTGGCAAGGTTTTCATTTGTCTGCACAAAATAGGAAAATTGAGGACAATGTTGTGAACCTTCCATAAATTTAAATTTATTATCTTAGGAGACTTTTCTTTATTCCGAAAGTCTTTTACTTGTTTTAGTATTAAAATAAAAATATTGATATTAAAATTATTTTATAAAATGACGGGGGCCTTATTCAAAGGCTCCAAGAACCACACTTTGAGAAAACTGAAGTGTAGAGCAGATAATATTTTAGTGGGCTCTTTGGCAAAATTAAAAGTTGAGAATATTATTTGGCCCTCCCTATGGGCTGGGGGTGTAGTTTGCTTACATGCCCTTGAAATCCAAAAGTTTTAGGAACCACTGGGCTAAAAGGATGGAGAATGAAAATCCAGGTGGCCCCTGAGTTTAGCAGCAATAACATTTTGTCCCCTGTGAGCACGTGCTCTGGAGATCAGCCCGGAGCAGTAACACTGAGCCAGTGGTCTGCGTTAGGAAGAGTTGGTAGATGAGGGGGTGACCTGGGAAGGGACCAGGCCCAACTTGCTGGGGCTCAGCCTATGGAATGGGCTGGACTTTGGGGGGTGGGATTAGAATGAGTCTTTCTGTCTTTCCCTCCCTTGAAGACATTGGCCGGGAGGGTCTGGGCCCTTGCTTCTCCTCTGAACAAAGGGAGGGAGGAGGTTTTCTCATACTGAGATGGCTGGAACTGAAGCATCTAATAAGTGACCAAAAGTGACAGAGAAGGGAGGGTTATTTGAGGCTGGAGCCCCAAGAAGCTCCAGGCTGCGGGTGCTACAGAGACTGGGAAGCCTTCCTGGGGGAGCGGGGTGCAGTGTAAAGAGTGTGGTGGGAACAGTCAGGTGAGGCCTGAAGGTGGTTAGGATGGCCTTTCTCAAGGTATGCCACGTGCGATGTAAACAGGCCTTAAATGGGGGGAAAGGGAGTTCCCTGTCAAATAATTAGGGGAAATGCTAGTTTTAATAAAGTCACCCAGGCTTCTTTACTACACATGGTAGTGTGGACTGTGAATCTCCAGGAATCAAACATGTGTTTCCCAAAATTACAGACCCTTTACCTGCAAACTGCCATGGACGACAGGAGAGAAGGGGGTGGAGAGGCCGGGGTGCTGAGCGACTCTGAGGTTCTCAGTCTGCTCTGTGTACGAGAGAATACGGGCCAAATATTAAACATGCGTAGTCCTGGGCCGCGTCTCCTAGCGAGAGATCTGAAGCAGGGCTCCGGAATCTATGTGTTTAACAAGCTGACTCCCCACGCTAAGGCTCTGGAGAACACACTTAAGGAGAGCAAATGAGACAACAGGGCGGGGAACCTGTGACCTTCTGGATCCTCGAGTGTGGCCTTTTGACTGAATCTAAATTTTACGGAACAAATCCTTTTAATAAAGGAGGGCCACATGTGGTCTCGAGGCCGCAGGTTCCCAAGCCCTACGCAGGTGGCCCCATGGGGGTAGAGGGCTGAGAGCTGAGAACCTAGAGAAACTGGGGTGGGGAGAGCTGAGCCCCGCCAAGGCCCATCCGTGCAGAGGTGGCCCCAGCGAAGCCCCTTGTCTTCCCCCTGGTGTCTGGAGAGCGGTACTGCAGGTTGGGGCTCGCAGGGGGGAATAGCGGGGTGGCCGGCAGCTGCCCGCAGAAATGTAAGAGGGCAAGGCCGGGCTCCACCCCTCCCCGTCCAGAGTGCCTCTATTATCCACCCCTCCTCTGCGCTCCTGCAGCACCCATTTCTGAAGCATACTACTGCACTTTGCCACGCCTTGTCCCGATGTCTCCAAAATGGTCATTTGAGAGCCTATGGGAAGGGGAAGGGGAAGATAGCTTTATCTCAGAAAGCGGGGGGTCTAGGGACACTGTCTACAGCTGAAGATATAAGTATTTCACTCAGAGTTCCAAAGAGAGAACCGAGGAGCCAATGCCAGCGATCTCACTGGACGGGAGGAAGGGGGCGGGAGATCGCCCATCTGATCCGGCCAAACTTCTGTAAAGCAGATAAACCAAGAGACAGCAGAAAGGCCTCATACCGTCTGGCTCCATTTATATGACACCGTGGAGAAGGCGAAAGCACAAAGAGACAGAAATCAGATCGATGGTCGTCAGGGAAGATTTGGGGATGAGCTGAAGCAGGAAATTGCTTTGCAGTCAGGCTGGGAGCCAGGAGGAGGGGGAACACTGGGGAGCAGGGGTGGGTTAGGGAAAGCACCGCACCCCCGCAGACATGCGACACGGGGGTGGGGGGCGGAGATCAGCCTGCCCGGCCAGTACACACAGCTCTCCCAACCCTGCCCGGGCCGCTGACTAATGTCTCAGGGATGTGAGAAGCCAGGGAAAGGATATAGCCAAGAATTCCAGGAGGGGCGGTCACAGGATCTTGAATAGGGATGAGAACAAGAGCAACCGACTTGATTAGAGCTTCCCATGTGCCAGGTTTGGGGTGCTCTGGGCTTTATATATATCACCTCCCTTAATCCTCACAATAATCCTATAGTCTTATTATTATCCGCATGTTACAGAGGAGGGGACTGAAACCCGGAGATGTTAGATAATCTGCATAAAGCAACACAGCTAGTAAGAGAGAACGGGACTTGAACGCAAATCCCTCTGGCTCCAGAGCCCTTGCCTTGACTGCCGCTGCCCTGCGTGGCCACATAGGCCATGACGCCCGTGATGGTGGAGACTCTTCTAACACTTTCCTGCAATGCTCCCGTCCTGTCTTGGCTCGCACACTTCTGCTGACAGCTACTCACCATTTCCCAGGGAAGGTCATGCTTAAGTGAATTCAAAGTGACTTCCTGATGTACCACCCACAGCCCCAGCTGCCCCTCCGGGTCTTGCAGGGGTCTTTAGTGCTGCCTGTCAAACATTCTGTCTGCTCCTGGGCTCCGCCTGGGATTGCACCTCCTGGCCACCTGAAGTTAGGTGTTGGCAAGCGACTTCCTTTGGTTAATGAAACGTGAGAAGCTTTAAAAACCAGTGTGCAGTTCACCTCTTCTCTACACCACTGCTGCAGTGTCTGGGGGAGCTCGTGCCTCGATGAAACCTGACTTGGCCTGGATCTCCGGGCCACTAGGACGAGCAGAGCCCCTGCTGACCTGTGCTGAACTTGTACTAGGAGCAAGAAATAAACCTTGGTTGTTTGAGCCGCTGAGATTTGGACATTATTCATTATCGCAGCAAAACCTAACCTATCCTGGCTGAATTGGGTCCCATGGAACAAGTCAGTCTGCTCAGGGCCAGGAACCATCCAGCCTCCTTGAGGTCTTCTCCACGCTAGACAGCCCCCGCCCCCCCCCGTGGTTTCGGATGCGCCTCCGGGTTGTTGACTTCTCACCTGATCTTTTTTTCTGGACACATTGCAGCGTGAGAACTGAGCAGTCATCTGGCAGCAGTTTGCAAAGGCTGCTGCCTCTTCCCCCTTTCTGTGTTCTAACTCAGCGATGCAGCCAACGATTGCGCTAAGCCTTCAGCAGGCACACAAGGGTAGCCCCACCCCTGGCTCCCTTCTGACCTGCCTGGTTCTAATTCTGTGGGCTCTGGATAAAGTGAATATTCAAGATTTAGAACTAGATTGACCTGGACCTGGGTTTTTTTTTTTTTTAATCTTGATACTACCACTAACTTACTGGGTCACCGTGGGCAAGTTACCTAACCTCTCTGAGCCTGTCTTCTCAAGTAAAGGACGGAAGTGGTAAGATCAATCTTGAGATAGCTCTAAGCATCAGGCAAAGTGCCCAGCACCTCCCTAGTGTCTGGTGGGCCCACGCAGATGTTATTTCCCTTCCTTTTCTCCTCACCCCATCTCCTTCAGGCTCACAAGACGGGGAAAGGGGAAGGCATTTCTGGAATGAGGCCCCAGTCGACTCCTGTCCCACTGCTGTGTCCCAATCCCTGAGTCTTAGGCCAGCCAGGGGCCCCTCCTAACCCCCTTCCAGGTTGCAGCTGTCTGTTCCCCCTGTCCCCGTCGCAGGGGGCTGCCCCATGGGGCTGGGAGAGAGGGAAGTGGACTCCAGGCTGCAGATGTTCGGGGCTCAGAGACTGCTGCCGTGCTAATCCCGGGGCTGCTGGCCAGGCCGGGCCAGAGCCTCAGAAGGAAGCTGTCAAGGGGCCCTCTCCTGCCTGCCCGCAGCCTGTGGCCCGGCTTGAATTTCCGAGGCCCCCAACTCAGGAACAGCTGCGTGGTTCCCCCTCCCCGTGCTCTGTTTTCCCTCCCCTCTTCCTCCCGACACGAGTCAAAGAGACAGTGACGCAGCGCTGGCCGGGGGCCTGGACAGAGTCCAGAAGTCTCCAGCCACTCAACCCAGGTCTCTCTGAAGCCTCGGGAGCTCAGACACCTGGGGTTTCTTGGGCCTTTCAACTCCCAGACACATTCCTGCTGCTCTTCGTTTGGCCAAAAACCTCAGGCCCAGCTTTGATGTTTGGATTTTGGTCCACCCCTCACTCCCTGGCTGGCCAGGCTTCCCCTGACACCTTCCCCCCACTGTGGTGGGGCGGGACCTGCCTTGGGGTGGGGACCTCTTGGTTGGTCTGCACCCCACCCACAGCCCTTCCCAGCCTCCTCCTCCCCCCGGGCCCCTAAATGCCCCTTCCTGCTGCCTCCCAGGGTGCTGGACCTCTGACCTCCCTTTCCACGTCCCCATACACCCCCACCCTGGGCTGAGGGGTGTGCGTGCGCTCACTGCCCTTTCCCGAAGCCTTGTTACATGAACAGCTTGTTTGGTTTTACCCTCAACTCTCTTGCTTTTCTCTTTGACAAACAAGGAAACAGAGAGCCAGGGAGGGTAAGAAACTTGACTTGTTCACAGAAACGGGAAATGGTAAAGCCAGTGTTTGAGCCCAGTTGTGATGGCTTTTGAGCCCAAACTCTTTCTCCACCCGACCATGAGGCCTGGGAAAGACCTGCCCAGTCACCTGCCTGGGAGCACCCAGGGCAGCTGTCTGACTCCCACCTGGACACCGAGCACCCTGTGAGCAGCGGTCTCAGGCCTTTTCGGCAGAGCCCCTTTGGCCCAGAGCGAGAGCGAGAAGGACAGAATGACTTAGCTGGTGCCGTTCCTCTCGGTGAGGGGTGCTCAGGACATCTGCCCTCGCTGGGCCTCCGGTCTCTCTCACAAGTTCCTTTCCATGCTGGGAGTGACTCTGGGTGAACAGACGAGCGCGGTTCGTAAGTGACCTTGAAATAAGCCAGCTACTTCATCTGGTGTCCACCAAAGAAACAGGGATCCAAACCAAGGTAGCAGGAAAATCTTCCCATGTGGGTTTATTCAGGGACGGAGTGGGGAATTCTACCAGGTGTCTCATAAGTTACTTTCAAGGGTAGTTCTGACTCTACACAGTCCCTACCGTGTGATTATAAACGAATCCCCAAACATCGGGTCGTGGGTTGCCCCTTACTCCCTGCGAGCTCTTCTCCAGTGGTGGGATTCCAGGACCGGGGCGAAGGAAGGGGGAAGAGGGTGGGGGCCTGGGGCCTCCTGGAACCTCAGTCTCACAGCACAAGGTCCCAGGAGCCTCCTGCTATCTCTCCCCGATCTAAGTGTTCAGCTGGTGCGACAAGGAGTGTTTGACGGGGGACGAGACCTGGGCGCCAACGGGGCTCTGCAATGAGACCGCGGCAAGTCCTGATACCCGCTCTGGGCCCCGGTTTCCTCAGCTGTCAGACAAGGCTGCTGGATAATCCTGATGAAGTGGACTGTCCAGTGTCTCCCCGTGGCCAGGCAAGGCTCAGGACCTGCACCAGGAAGCAGTCCTGCCTCCGGTGGCGGCTACATCTCGCCTGAGGACACTTGTTTTTGGTGGTTGCTTTCGGTTCAGGACCGGCTGCTAGAGCTGCTTCCGCCTCATTTTATAGGTGAGAAAAATGCCTTTGTTGCCTAAGGTACCTGTGCAGACTCACTTTCCCCGCCCCATCCTGTTCCTGGGACCTCCATCCTCCCTCTCTCCATCTGGCATCGTCTGACCCAGGCCTGCCCTCCTCCTGGGCTGCTGGCTCAGGGCCCTGCAGGCTCCCCCATAACCTCCTAGGAGCCTCAGTCCTCGAAGAACTGCCCACGGCCCTTTTCCTCTGTTCCCTGCATCCATGTTTCAGCTTCACAGAGTTGTGGGCCCAACCTTGGACAGGTCACTGCAGCTCTGAGCCTTGGCTTTGACATTTGTGAAATGGGGGTGGCAATAATACCAGATTCTAGCAGCTGTCCTGTGTTCAGTGCTTCTTATGAGCCAGGCTGACCATGTCCTCACAAAAAGCCAGTGAAATGAGAACAGTCACCTCTCACACAATGAACTTTAGGAAGGCCCCACCTGGGAGAGGTGTTGTGAATACTCAGCAAGGGCCTGGTGTATAGTAGGTGCTCAATAAATAGGGACGATTGTGTTAAGCTTAGTGGAACCCCACAGGGGATGACTGAGCATGAGATGGGTTAAGAACCTCCGCACACAGTCAGGGCTGGGCTGGCACTGAAGGGGACCGAGGAGGATGCTGTTCGTGGGCCCAGGGCTGGGGGAGGGAATGCGGACACAGCAGGGGCTGGTGGCGAGGGCAGGTGCAGGCACCCTGGGCCTACTGCGCTAGCCTCATTTTTAAAAATTGAGATTCATGTCACATAAAATTAACCATTTTAGAGTTACGATTTAGTGGTATTTAGTACAGTCACAATGTTACGCAACCATCATCTCTATCTGGTTCCAAAACATTTTCACCATCCGAAAAGGAAACCCCGTATGTATTAAGCAGTCACTCCCCGTTCTCCCCTCCCCCATCCCCTGGCCACCACTAAATTTGTTTTCTGTCTCTATGGATTTACCTGCTCTGGATGTTTCATATACCTGGAATCATACACCATAAGACTTTTTGTGTCTGGCTTCTTTCACGTAGCATAATTTTTTTCCACATTCATCTGTGCATAGAATGCGTTATTGCTTCGTTCCTTTTCATGGCTGAATAACGTTCCATTTCATATGGATGGACCACATCTTATGTATCCATTCGTCTGCTGATGGACATTTAGGCTATTCCATCACTGGCCCCATTTTGAAGTGAAAGTCTTTGAGTGCCTGAAGTGAGTCCTACTGTCATCACTCCGCCCTTTGGAGCAAGCGTGCCCCTTCTGGAGTCTTCCTCCCGCAAAGCGTCGTCCTCTCCTGGGCTCGCCCGGCCTGCCCAGGCAGCTGCTGTGGCCACCGTGATGCCTACTGGACCAGCTGCTGGGCAATGGGCCCTGCAGAGCACCTCTGAGTTTCTGTGGCTTTTCTTTAGGTCCCAGGGCCCAGGACAGAGTGAGAAGAGAATGAGGAGAGAATGGGAAGGTGTGGGGAGAGGGCAAGAGTGAACACGAGCTCCTGCAGAACCCTCTGGAACTCCCGGCTGGTGACTGGAGTCCAACAGTGCACAAAGCCTAGTCGTGCTCAAGTCTCCCTGAAACCCACCTGAGTGCCATCAGCTGGACAAGGCGTGGCTTGTCCAGATGGGGAAACTTTAGTCCCAGGCAGCAGCGGTGGCTTGGCCAGTCTGCAGCTGAGCCAGAGATCAAACCCTGGCATTCTGGTTCCCAGCACGGCTTTGCTCTGACGTCAGCACAGAGCTTGGTGTGGGCTTGGAGGGGGGATCCAGCCCCCCTGGTGGGCCCACCCCACAGCCGGGGAAGCAGGCGGGCATGTCAGCTCCTTCCATCAGACGAATGGAAGAGTGAGCACTGGATTTGGAGCCCCGGGTTCCAGCCACCTCCCCCTGCTCCTGCCAGCCTCTTCTGCCCTCGCGGCCTCCCCCTCCCTCACCTATAAAGTGGACACCTGAGTTCCCTGACAGGTGGTTGCGGCCCAGACGAGACCATCCCGGCGACAGGGGTCTGTGGGCTGTAAAGACAAACACACTAACCCTTTTAGTTTACTGTCCTGTTCTCCTGGAGGGAGGACTGCTCTGTCCCAAGGGAGTGTTTACCTCACCCCACTCTGGGCCTGGCTTCAGGCCCCTTTGGCCAGTAACCCAGTTGAGCCAATCCCTGGCTCCCAGCCCCAAGGAAAGGACCGCACCTGATCTGCGTTAATCTGCCCTGGCCTCGCCAGACTCTGGCTAAATTAAGTCCCCCCCCCCCCGGCTGGTGGTTCTGTCCCCATACACCGGACACATTCTCCTCCCTGTTCCCTCCCACCCACAGCTGTGCCTGTCCATCAGGCTGGCGGAGGAACGCGGACAGGCCCTCCTATCCTCAGCCACCAGAGGCTGTCCCCCGGCTCTAGCTGCCCCTGGGTCATGAGCGGGAGGGGGGTCCATTCACCCGGACCACAGGGCCCCCCTTCCTCCCTCCCTTCCTTGCACACATATGTTTTTGAGCTCCCAAATGTCGTGCACTCTTCTAGGCACATGGAAACACAAAACAAAGGTCCCTGTCCTCACGGAGCTTACGTTCTAGAGAGGGGAGACCAAAATGCAATGTACACAAGGAGTAAATTATACAGACTGCTAGAAGGAGAGAAGTGCTATTTTAACAAGAGAGAAAAGCCGCTGAAGCGAGGGGGCGTCAGGAGTGCAGCGGAGGTGGAGGGGAGGGTGGCGTTGCAGTTTGGGCGGGGGAGCTCTGGCAGGCGTCCCTGAGAGGACGACAGTAGGGGCGGCCGGCAGACCTCCCCTATCAGAGGACTGACGTTTTCAGGGGTTGGCGCCAGGCACTGGTTTTCACTTTTCCCAGGGGTTGGGGAAGACACAGCGTTATTGGTGTGGCTGTTCTGGGTCAGACCAGAAGGTGGCTTCCTCCCCTCCTGGCCTGGAGCGCAGGGAAGCCATGCGGCTCAGAAGGGGTCTGCAGTCAGGGACTAGCCCAGAGCGAAGGGCCCGTCTGAGCCAAGCATTTGGGTCTCGTCCAGAGCAAAAGGCAAGCCAGCTGGCAAGTGGAAGCGGGTCTCAGCTGGGTGTGAGGGAGGGGTCCTCAGGAAGGTGGCACGTGCGTCATGGAGGAGCCTGTGGCACGTGTGCTGCTGGAGGCACAGATGTCCCCTCCCAGCTCCCTCGGTCCCAGACCTGCCCTCCCCACATATGCGCATGTTCATGCTTACTCACGCATACGTGCTGCACAGACTCACACAATCGCACACCACACAGCCACCCACCGGGGACACGCCCACCACACGCACACTAGACTCAGAAAGACCCACCACGCACACTCACATCTGAGTCATCACGTTACACACCCACACACACACACCGAACACCCCCCACATCCGGACACGCAACATACCACACAGGCTGGCTGTGCACTCAAACACACACATGCATACATAACCTTATACACACACATGACACACCCGCCCACCACCCCCTCACGTGAACACACCCACCACACGCATTACATCACAAACACACATCACATATCCACCCCCCGTCCACATACACGGCACACACACCACACACACACAGACACGTGGGCACACACACCTCATTGTACAGCGCAGGATCCAGACAAGCTCCCCCAAACTGTCCCTGGGTCATGGAGCTGGGTGGGTTCCGGCTTCCTGAGCTGGTCCCTCTGAGGTGTGAGGTGTCCACCTGGTGACTGCTTTATCTCCGTTCCAGGGCCTGAGGAGGGCCAAGGTCAGAATTTCTAAGTGCCATTTCACAAAATGTTTACTAAAAGGAGGAAACTTTTTCTTAACCACGTGGAGCTACTCTGGGGAAAGGAAAACACCCTCTGATAGAAATATCAAAACTGGATTTTAGTCTTAGCCGGATTGGATACCGGTTATATGTCACTGGGTGAGTAAGGGACTTTACCCCTCTAAACCTCAGTTTCATCATCTGCAAAATGGGAATGAAAATTGCTTTTTCCAAATTTTTCAGGTAGAGTAAAATTCTATGTGAAATTGCTTTATAGACTGAAACAATACCAATATAAAATAGATTTATCAGTAATTCATACAAATTGTATATGCTTTGTGGTGTGAGCCAGGCAGGCAGCTTGGGGAGTGAAGGTGGTAGGGGACAGGTGTTCTCCTCTGTCACTTCCCTCCCCGACTTCCTGCAGGTCAGGGCATCCTACACTCCATGGGTATGACGTCATTGAGCAGGGACTCTCCTGCTTCCAGGGGAGGCTTAATGGAGTCACACAGGGAGTGAGATGGTGCTGCAAAATGGGCCAGCTCTTCTCACTTTGGGACCCAGCAGGAAGTGATTCTTACCAGCAACTGCCCTCCCATGAACCATCCAGGGCAGAGAAGACACAGCCAGTGAGAGGGGAACAGCAATCCAAGACAGAGCCTGGCCAGGAAGAGAGGCAGAGAGCTGCAGCATCATCCAGCCCCACCCTGGCCCACTCAGGGCGAACACCAGCATTTTGCAGACAACCCAGGAAGGAAATGCCCTGGAGGGAAATCTGTACCAAGAAAGAACTCTGAGCAAGATTATAGCTGCTCTGGGCTTTCTCAGGGATGGGGATCCTATGCAAGAAGGGGACCGGCCCTCTTCGGACCGCTGTAAAAACATGCAATAGGTCATGTAAGCCTCCTTAAAGTTGGGGACTGTGTCATTCTCAAAATAACAGCTTGGGTGGGCACAGGTTGACAGCTCTGAGCTGCTACTACTTCAGGTTTCTCTCAGGTAACAGTCTTAATGGCAGCAGTCTGGGGTGGGGACTAGCCTCAGTCTGCCCCTGTTGGGGTTCCGCCCTCATCTTCATGGTCCCAAATGGCCCCCTGTGTGTCTGCATTCCAGGCAGCAGGACATTGTAGGGCAACCTGCAGTCTCTGTCACGGGGCAGGAAAGGAGCCCTCCTGCCGTTCATTCTCTGTTTGTCCCTCCCCGAGACCCACACTTCTTTCTTTGGCTTTCTCCCTCCTCTGTGCTCTGGGCAGCTCACCCTGCAGACCGAGTCTCCCTGGCTCCTTTGCCTCTGGCTTTGGCTTAACCAACGGGCAGGCACCGTGGGATTCTGCGGGGGTGGGAGGAGAGAGGTCGGGGGTATTCTCCCCTGCATCTGCAGCTCTGTCACCTCCAGGATTGCTGTTCCCTCAAGCGACTCCTCCTCCATGGCTCCAGCTCTTAAGGAGTCTGGAACATTTCTTCTCCCCCTCCTGCAGCCAACAAAACCCCTAGACTTTTTCCTAAGGACTCTCCCTGAGTCAGGTCTTCCTCGTTCTGAATTTATGAAATTGACTGTTTGAACCCAAGGACAGAACATTAACATGGACTGTAGCAAATTTCTCCTTGTTCATTTTGGCTTCTCATCTAGCTTTTGAAGGTCTTTCTGGATCCTGAGTGTGTGTACCAGCACAATCCCCAAGGCTTTTGCTCATTGAGGTCCGCATCTGACCAATGAAGCCTGCGCTGTCCCTCATTCCTCCCAGGCGAAGTTCACAGCCAGCAAATTGTAGCAGCTTCCGTCCCTTGAAGCCAACCCTGAATATCTCTGTCACTTCTTTTTATGATCAAAGTCAATCAAAGTCTAAGACACTCTTCCATCATCTTAGACACATAGAAGGTGTTCCAGAAAGTTTCAACCTGGACAATGATCACACCTTCAGTAAAGAGATCATGTGCTTCCAGCACATACTAGTTCTAGAAGATACAAAGATTTTGTAAATATATTAAGGATTCACCAAAGGAAAAAAATTTAAAAAGACATAGTTCTTGCCAACAAGGGGCTTAAATTAAAATATAAACAAGCAAATGAATAATTATAAGACACTATGATAAGTGTTATGTAGTGCCTCACCCAAATTTTTGAAAATTTCTCTACATAATTAATTTCCTATAGTATTCGAGAGTGAGATAGTATCTCAGTCCTCCTAGGATAACCATAAAAAGAACAAGCATTCATACAAAAAATGTACCATTAGATTTTGGGAGAGAGTGTATCACCCATGTCTCCAGTACCACATCAACAGCTGTCTGTATTCATTAATTCAACCAGGAAACATTGTCTAAGTTAAGATACAGTTTAGGCTGCTGTCACGAAGATGCCCAAAATTACAGAGGTTTAAGCAACTTAGAGGTTTATTTCTCTGTCATATGAAGCACTGGAATGCAGTCCAGTGCTGATAGCATATCTTAGCCATGTCAGGAACTTAGGCTTTTTGCATATTTTTGCTCTACCATCCTCAAGTGTGTTTTCCATCTCAACAGTTCAAGATGGCTGCATTGACTCCTGCCATCACATCTGTTTTCCAGCCGGTTATGAAGAAGGAAAGGGAAACAAGAAGGAGTACCTTCCCTTTTTAAAAAACTGCTTTATTAAGAGAGAATTTGCATACCATTTAAATGTATAATTAAATGTTTTTTAACACATTTACAGAGTGGTACAACCATCTCCACAATCAATTTTAGGATATTTTCATCATCCTAAAAGGAAATCCTGTACCCAGTAGCAGTTACTCCCCATTTCTGCCCAACCCCCTCAGCCCTAGGTAACTAGTAATTTACTTTGGCTTATAGATTTGCCTACTCTGTCTTTTCATATAAATCAAATACAATATATGGTCTTTGTGGATGTCTTCTTACACTCAGCGTTAGGTTTTTGAGGTTTATTCATGTTATGGCATGTATCCAGTACTTTATTCCTTGTTTGTTTGTGTTTTTTTTGCTGAATAATATTCCCTTGTATGGATATACCACACTTATTTATCAGTTAATAGACATTTGGGTTGTTTGCACTTTTTGGTTATTATGAATAATGCTACTATAAACATTTGTGTACATGTTTTTATGTGGACATATGTTCTCATTTCTTTTGGGTCTACACTGATAAATGGAATTGCTGAGTCAAATGATAACACCATCTTTAACTTTTTGAGGAACCGTCAAACTGTTTTGCACAGCAGCTATACTATTTGACATTATCACCAGCAGTGTATGAGGGTTCCAATTTCTCCACATCCTCACCAACAACTGTCCTTTTTATTATAGCCATCCTACTGGTAGTGAAGTGGTATGGTGTGAGGTTGTACCTCATTTTGATTTTCGTTTGCATTTCTCCAATGGCTAACGATGTTGAACACCTTTTCATGTGATTGTTAGCCAGTTGTATATCTTCTTTGGAGCAATGTCTATTCAGATCCTTTGCTTGCTTTTAAATTGCATCATTTGCATTTTTATTGTTAGGTTAAAGTGTTCCTTATAGATCACGGATACAAGTCCCTTACATGATTTGCGAAAGATTTCTCCCATTCTGTGTACTGTTGTTTCACATTCTTGATGGTATCCTTTAAGGCAAAAAAGTTTTTCATTTTTATGAAGTGCAGCTTATCTATTTTTCTTATGTTGATTGTGCTTTTGATGCCATATCTAAAAAGGCTTTGCCTAACCCAGGTTCGTAAAGATTTACTCCTATATTTTCTTCTGAAAGTTTTGTATAATAGTTTTAGCTCTTGCACTTAGGTCTAAGATCCATTTGGCTTAGTGTTTCTATATGGTATGAGGAAGTCATCAAACTTCACTCATTGCACGTAGCAATCTAGCTGTATCAGTAACATTTGTTGAAAAGATGACTCTTTCGGCCAGGCATGGTGGCTCATGCCTGTAATCCTAGCACTCTGGGAGGCCGAGGCGGGCGGATTGTTTGAGCTCAGGAGTTCAAGACCAGCCTGAGCAAGAGCGAGACCCTGTCTCTACTAAAAAAAATAGAAAGAAATTATCTGGACAACTAAAAATATATATAGAAAAAATTAGCCAGGCATGGTGGCGCATGCCTGTAATCCCAGCTACTCGGGAGGCTGAGGCAGTAGGATCACTTGAGCCCAGGAGTTTGAGGTTGCTGTGAGCTAGGCTAACACCATGGCACTCACTCTAGCCAGGGCAACAGAGTGAGATTCTGTCTCAAAAAAAAAAAAAAAAAAAAATTACAGAATTGAGGGGAAAAAAACCCAGAAATTAAGGATCCAATATATGGATTTTAACAGCAAATTAGACAAAATAGAAGAGAGAATTGGGGAAGTGAAAATCAGGTCAGCAGAAAACACTGAAATTTAAACTCAGAGAGAGAGAAAGAGAAGGACGGAAGATAGAAGAAAGTTAACGAGACATATGGAACATGTTGAAAAGGTCTAATATGTGAGTAATTAGTCCAAGAAGGAAAGGAAAGAAAGTATGGGACAAGACCTATAAATAAAGAGAAAATGGGCCCCCCAAATTCCAAAATGAATGAAAGACATTAGTTCATAGACTCAGGAATCCTCTACAAACCACAAGCAAGACAAATACAAGAAAAATCACACCTACAGACATCATTATTAACAGCTAAAAAACAAAAACAGAAAGAGAAATTTTAAAGTGGCCAGAGAAAAAAGACATATTGCATTCAAGGGAATAACAATAAGTAGAAGAATGACTTTTCACTGGAAACTATGTGAGCCAGAAGCCCATGGAATGACATTTTGAGTGTTCAAATTAAAAAATCTGCCGGTATAAAAAATTATACCCACTGAAATATACTTCAAAAATAAAAGTGCAGGATTCTAGGAAAATGGCAGCAATAGCAATGACATCACTTTTAAATCTCCCCTAATCATCGCATGTAAAGAGCAACTAGATAACAAAATCAAAACTCATGGACAACACAACACAGCTACATGACATTAATTAAATCCTAACAAAAACAAAAACAAAATTCTATCAATACTCATCAAGAAAAAAGATAAAAATGACCAATGTTGGGAAATTTGATCTATTTTGAATTTTATTTGAAAAAAACAAAAGCCAAGATACTCTTGAAGAACAAGATGGGTAACTTACTTTACCAGACATCTAGCAGATAACTAGAAAGTTATTGTCATTAAGACAGTGTAGTTCAGACAATCAAAAGAGGGTAGACAAATTAAACAATGACATAAGATAAAGAGGCCAGAAATAGACCCTTTTTTATATAGAAATTTGATTGCAGTTCTGTGAGGAAATGAAAAGCTATTCAATAAATAGTACTGGGAAAAATTATTAAAACTCTACCTCACACCACAGAAAAAATTGATTTTAAATATTTAAATGTGAAAGATCAAAACTAAAATTTTTAGAAGAGACTATCTTCATGACTCCAGTGTAGAGAGAATGATTTTTCAACTCAGAAAGTGAAATAAATATTGGAAAATGTTGAGAGGTATAACTACTGTATTTGTTTTCTATTACTGCACAACAAACCACCACGAATTGAGCAACTTAAAAGTTAGCTCGTGGATCCTTAGGCCAGAAGCCCAAGTGTGGTGTGGCTGGGTTCTCTGCTCAGGGTATGACAGGCTTAAATTGAGGTGTTGGCGGGGCTGTGTTCTCACCTGGAACTCTGGGTTCCAAGCTCATATGCTTACGGCAGATTCAGCTCCTTGCAGTTCGAGGATGGATGTCCCTGGATCCCTGTTGCCTGCCAGGCAGGATCTGCCGTCAGTTTCTAGAGGCCATCTGCATGCCACGTAGCCTCGTCTGTCTTCGAAGCCAGCAATGCATGCCAAATCTTTCTCAAGCTTTAAAACTCTATGGCTTTTTCTGTCTCTGATCTCTAGACCCCAGTTTGAAGGGATCATGTGATGAGGTCAAGCCCATCTCATAGGCAACTGATTAGTAATCCCAGTTACATCTGCAAAATTTCTTTTGCCATGGAATGGAACATGGTCACAGAAGTGATACCCTGCCACACTCCCAGGTTCTGTCCACCCTCAAGTAGGGCATCGTGCAAGGGTGAGCGTCATGAGAAGTCTGCCTACCACGACATTATAATTAGTAACTTCTGTCTTCAAATGCCACTGTAAGAAAGTGAAAGGGGAAGCTACAGGATGGGATAAAAAAATTTACAACATCATAAATAATAAAAGAGTTGTATCTAGAATATGTATTTCAAATCTTACATATTAATGAGAAAAAAGATAAAACAGTAGAAAATAGACAAAAATAAGCACATATTTTCACAGAAGAAACTCAAAACACTGACAAATGTATGAACACGTGTATTTTTAATCAGAGAAAAACATGATGTTGACTGTTCGTCTCCCCTGCTCAGGTGGCTGTGCCGCAGCCTCTGTTGCTCTGTGACCTACAGATACTGGGAGATCGTAGGCAGGGCTTGGGACACTCTGGATGCTGGGAGATGAAAGGCCACTGAAGACAGCAACCACACCTGATGGTCTTTTCCGCACCATACTCCCTGCCCCTCGGCGCATTCAGATTCCAGGGAGAATGATTTACAAGTTAATTTCTGCCTCCCTGGCCCACTCATTCTCCCTAATAATCATTTACTACCCCTCAAAAGAATTTTCTATATTCCCCATCTCCTCCCTCCCTACGAAAAAGGGTATATAAGCTTCTGTACCCCATTGGGGGGTTGGCGTACTCACTCTGTGATTCCCCCCACCTGTTTACATTAATAAATCTGATTGCTTCCTCTCCTATTAATAAATAAATTAAAACCCGGTAAGACACCATGTCACCCTGCTAAATTAGCAAAACTTAAAAAAAATCTGATAATATCAAGTGCTTGCAGTGAGTCACAGGAACGTATACACTTGTGATGAGTTTAAATTGGTGCAACCTCTTTGGATAACAAATTATGATGATCTGTAAAGTTGAAAATGCACACACTCTACAACCCAAGGAATTTCATCCCTGGGTATATAATCGACAGAAATTCATGTATGTGGATGTCCAAAGAACCACACACACACACACACACACACACACACACACACACACCCACAAAACAAAAAACAAAAAAACCCCAAAACAAAAACAAAAACAAAAAACCCTGGACACAAAGGGAGATAATTCAAACGTCCATCAGCAGCAGAATGTGTACATAAGTTACAATCATAGAATACTTTAAAGGTAATGATATGGTTCTATTTCTTAAATCTGGAGACTTCATGGGTGTTTATTTCATTCTTCCTTCAAGAAATCTCTCCACTCTCCTGTCCCTTACCCTCACCGGAAGTTAGAGAAAGATGGCGTTAAAGATCTGGAACCCAACCCTGGGCTTCATAAACAAGGGGTCCAGGGAACATACGTCAGGGCTTCCCAGGGCCTCCTCTGAATCCTCCCTCTTGAGTCTGCCTAGCACAC
>RJWJ010023554.1:0-25711 GCA_004363605.1 Indri indri | reverse complement strand
TGCCCGACATCCAATAGATGTTATTCTTATATGTACACTTATGTGTTGATCAGTTAATACAAATTTGATGGTGAGTACATGTGGTGCTTGTTTTTCCATTCTTGGGATACTTCACTTAGTAGAATGCATTCCAGCTCTATCCAGGAGTATACAAGAGGTGCTAGATCACCATTGTTTCTTAAAGCTGAATAGTACTCCATGGTATACATATACCACATTTTATTAATCCACTCATGTATTGATGGACACTTGGTGACCCATCACCTCTTAAGGGCCCTAATTGTCAATACTGCCACATTGGAGATTAAATTTCCACATCAGTTTTGGAGGGGACAAATATTCAAACCATAGCAGCATGGCATCCTGTTCACAACAGCAAAACCTGGAAACAAAAGTGGATGTTCATGAACAGGAGTCATAATGAATGAACTAGAACAATACCCAACAATATGGATGAATATTAAGGGGGAAAAACTATAATCCCAAAAGATTATATAAAGTATAACATACTTTTATAAAAGTAAAACCTACTAATATAAAGAACATGAACTATTTAGGATTTTGTGTAGTTTCAATAAAATTATATAAAAAAGAAATCAAATATTGATGAACCTAGGATTTAGGATGATATTTACCTCAGCTGAGGAGAAGCAGGACAATGAATTGGGGCACTACATGGATAGATGGAGGTTACTGTCAAGTCTCTACCTTTTCTTTGGGGTGGTAGGTGCATAAGCGCTAGTGATATTATTAAAACTAACTAAATATTTAAACTAATTGGGAAAATTAAAATGTTGGCTAAATACCTAAATGACAAATAGAGAAAGTCTGTGTGGAGAAAAGCGCTATCCCTTCCTTGAATGGGGCATGAAAATCTTTGGCCCCAGCCTAAAGACGCCACCTAGTGTTGGGATGAGCAGGAGGCAGGAGCTCCACGGCCTTGACACTGCTGCCCCTGGCTCCATGGCTCACTCCATCACATCACTCATGTATCTGCTCAGATGTCTCTTCTTCAGAGGTCTTCCTTCCCTGGTCTATCCCAGTGCTTTTGAGCTCTTCGCCACATTTCAGTTTTCTTCATAGCCTTCTTTTGTATCAGAAAGTATTTTATTCCTTTACTGTTTTCTCATTTACTTGTTCGTGCTGATACCGCAGTGATTTTTGCTTTTCACATATATGGAGTAATCAACTGCTTTATTTCTAGTATCTTTACTACCTAATGTAGAGGGCAGCAAAACACACACACCAGAGTCATTTTCTTAAAATATTAATGATTCCCTCCAAAGGACTCTGCAGGCATCTCTGGATGACAAGACTGTTATAAAGTTAATTTGGTTTAAGTAATGCATGAAATACCAAAGAGATGGAGAACTTTCATAAGATCCTATTTGTTCATTCATCAAATATTTATTGATCACCAGGCACTGCTCTTCGTACTTGATGTTTAGTGAAACAAAACAGCCCCCTAAGCCCTAAATTCATGGTGTTAGTGTAACCGGTTCCATAAGCAAGAACATTTTTTTGTAGTTTTTTTCTTTTTAGTTCTTTTGTGTTTCAAATGAGTTTTCAATGTTCACATTGTGGCTAGAGCTGGCTGTTCTAACTGGCCTTGAATGAGTTTTATCTCAACTGCAGTTTCAAAGAAAATAGAGAGACAGAGAGCTTAACAGACTCTGTAAGATTTGCTGACCAAAACTTTGTAACTTTCTGTTGCACTGATGCATTCCTTTTGAGTTTCTTTCCCAGAAGCGGTGGAACCTCTTTGCAGCCACAAGGTAACTACAGAGCCTTACACTACCTGTTTGTCTGGAGAAGACAAGATAAGTGACACCTGACCACAGATTGTTCCCAGGGACCCACTGAGCAGCCTATTCTTCGCATCCCACCAATATTAACCCCTAGCTCCTTATACTACTAAAACCCCCACCCTGGGAGGGGCTTATCCACCATTTTTTGATCATGCGATGTATGTACTAGCATGATTTCTTACTGCGCTTGCATGCCCTGCCCTCTGCCCCAAACATGTAATGATGCTCACTCTCTTCATGCACTATTCATTTCACCTCCGGAAATACCCCTTGCCCTGTTGATCGGGGAGATGGATTTGAGGCAGTCCATTCCTCCCCCCTCTCAGTTGACACTTCCTCTGCAATAAATCCTTTCTTCCTTGACAATCCTTGTTGTCTCAGTAATTGGTTTTCTGTGCAGCAAGCAACAGAGAAACCCCCCTCCTTGCATGTTCATTAACATTAACATCCTAGTGGGGCATAGAGGCAGTAAGCATTTTAAAAGAGCAAATTACATTGTTTGTGGAAAGGTGATAACTGCTAAAGAAGGGGCTGTGGATAGGGAAGAGAGATGTGAGTTGGACATGCAGGGGGAACTGCCACTTTAAATAGGGAGGTCACTCAGGAATCTTCACAGGTATCCCCTTGAAAACTAGGAAGGATGCGAGGTCAGAATATTTTCATATCTGCAGCTAGGGACATAATAACGAGCACCTCTGTCCTACAGTAGATACAAGGAGTAATCCACAGCCACGGTCTTCTGATCATACTTGTCTTTCGTGCCTCCCTTTAGTAGGTGAAAAACATTTTACAAAGTCTTCCACTGACAGAGGTCAAAGAAAACTTCATGAAAAGTATCAGGTTCAATGGCTTGAGCAGGGACCTCAGGACCAATAGCCACAACCATTTACATACTTCAATGGATAGCAGGCAACGATAGCTTATTTTACACTCAGCTTTTCAATGGAAAAATTTCACACCTACACAGAAGTTGCAAGAATTGCACTATGAACATCCAAATACACCCTACCTAGATGTAACAATTGTTAACATTTGCCACATTTGCTTTATCTCTCTCTATGCGTATATACAGGCCCCATCATTTTAAAATAATGTCAAAATAAAATGATTGAAGTGACAGCAATAGAGCTTAATGCTTTATTCAGTTGAGATGCTTCAGTAATGCCCTAATTGAAGCAGGGTCAGGGTTGTTACGGGGAAAAGTGGAATGTGTGTCCTTGCAGGCTTTGGTAGAAGTTTTTGATTTTAAATGAAACTTCCAGTTGAGGGATCATTCCTGGTTTTGTGCCCCTTGCTCAGAGAGCTGGTCTATGTTTAATGTTTGCTGTAGTTGTAGGTACTGTAGTTGTAGGTGCCAGAGGCTTTAGATTTCTCTAGTATTCTTTTTTTTTTTTCTTTCCCTGGTGTTTCCCTAAGAACTCCCTCATTAAATAGAGGCTGTTTCTTAAAGCTCTTTTAATTTTAATTAACTGTTTTTATATTGTGATGGTAAAGAGTGAAGGAGAAGAAGTGTTCTATTGTCTTATGATTAAATTTCAGTCTTTTAGTGGGCTTGAGTCCCTGGGCTGTGACTTTCAGATGTGTTTCTTAGCCTTTTTTTCTCCCCTAGCTTTTTTTCTTTCCTAGCTTAGGAAAGTTAGAGTGGGCTGCAGTCGACTGGATGCTCTTCACCCAGACAGACAAGTCTCTGGAAAAATTGCTTCCCTTGGAGAACAAACCTTTGTTATGGAGAAAGCTCTGGGTGTATTTCTAAATGGTAACGTTAATCCTCCTCTTGCCAAAAACCTGAGGGGATATTTCTTAGATCTTCACTTTGAAAATCTGCTTGGTTCCTGGAGGTAAAACCCAGGAAAGTGTGAGACCTCCCTAAGACTAAGGTTTCTCACTCTCAAACTAATTTACACTCAGCCTCCAGCAATCTGTCAAAATCACCAGTGAAGTGTTCCTATCACTTTAGGCATCCCGAGCCTTCTGCTCCAGGTAAAATAAGCTGATCTCAGCTGTGATTCTCTGTATTTGCCTGTCTCTCCAGATTTTAGGGTGGCAGTTTGTCTTGTAACCTCAATTCTCTGAGGGGGCTATGAAAAGTCATTGATTTTCAGTTTGTTCAGGTTTTATTGTTGTTCCAGGTGTGGGAATGATTACTTCCAAGCTCTTAACATGTCAGAACTGAAACTGGAAGTCTGTATGCACTTTTCAAATCTCATCAAAGGATGCGCATAAGATCTGTGTATTTTACTATATATAAATTTTGCCTTAAAAATATAAACGAATACTGAACTCCAGTTTATGATATATGCATGTTGAATTTCTAGGGGTGATGTGTGCTGATGTAACATAATTTGGAACGCATCAAAGAAGACGGGTTGAATGGAAAGAAGAATGCATAGATGGATAGATACGAGATGAAGCAAATATACTAAAATGTTGGTTATAGATTTTTTAGGTTGTGCTTTTATGCATGCTTATTTTAATATTCTTTTGATTTTTTATGTCCAAAAATGTTCATAATAAAATGTTGGAATGAATGCATCATACTTTCTGTAATCTTTGGCAATTTATATTTTTCACTTAGTATTCCTCCACATCATTAAGTATTACTGTAGTTTGTTCATTTTGACTGTTTTGGTGAGCATCTGGTTTGTCTCCATGTTTTTATGTCATGAACAGGCTTTCCCGAACATGCCTTTACGTTTTCTGGGCCACACGGGCTAGAGTTTCTCTTGGGATTATTCCTAGGAGTGGACTCGCTGAGTGGTGAGGTATGTGAATGTCTAATTATAGAAGGAAATGCTAAACTGCTTTTCAAAGTGGTTTCACTAATTTACACTCCCACCAACAGCGTATGAGAGAGCCTCGCTGAAAGAATGGTCTTGCTAACGGTTAACAAGAAAGTAAATTTCTAACTGGCAGCCACTTAGAGTGGCATAAGCCTTGCCTCTAAGGTTAGTAACACGAATATCTCTCCTACAGAGTTGTTTACCTAGCAATTAAAGGAAGCCGAGCACACAAAAGAAGGCATAAATCCTCATTAACGTTTGTCAGGGCTGGTCAATTCACATTCCAAAAGGAAAGAAAGTTTCTGGGAGAGAGGAGGAAAGAGTAGACTATCTGATGGACTGTCATCAAAAATTGACTGCCTGTAAAAAAGTTTTTTGAGTATTGTTTAAACAGCCTTGAAAAAGTTCCCGAGCGGACAGCAGGAGTGCGAACTTCCCCCGCTTCTTCAAGAGATGGTAACAGATGCCTCCCGCTATCAAGAAGAAAGAAGAAACTAATTTCTGCTATCAATCTGCTACGTGAGAAACAGAAAAAAGCCAACACAGTAGTTTCTCAGCTGTCTTCTGCTAATTGGGCTACAGTCATAACCCCCACTTCTCCTCCTCGGCCTGCCATAATTAAAAGTCAGAGTCATTTGGCCTCAGGGCCAGCGTGTCTGTCTCTCTCTCCTCTCTCTCCCCCTGAAATAAACTTTTACTTCTGTATATCATAATCACTGAGAATTCTTTCTCCCCTTGCATACGGACTTGATACCCTAACACTCACCAACATTTGATCTTGCCCAACTGTTTTATTTTTGTCAAATGAATGGATATAAGAGAGTATCTCACTATGTTCTCAATAAGCATTTGCCTGATCACTAATGTTTTGCTAATTATTAATTTCTGCTTTTAACTTTTACTTACCTCCTTTGCAGATATTTTGTTTTCCTTTCCTACAGTTTGTATTAAAAGTTTAGATAATTTGTTTTCAGAATTTCTTGTTTATTAATAACTGAAGTTTATGATACAAATCATCTTAAGTGTATTAATTTGCCCAACCCATAGATGTTATATGTAGTGTGGTCATGCTCTTATAATTCTAGGTAGGTAAAATGGTAATCCATTTTAATTTCCTCTTTAACCCGAGTATTAACTGCATGTGAGTGTTTTTAACATCCAGGCATTTGAAATATTTATTCTTTGTTTTTACCTCCATTTTTATTGCACTGTGGGCTGTGAATATTGCCTATGTGATATCATTTTAAAGATTTATTATTTTTGTGGCCTAGTACAAGGAGAATTTTAGGAGTGTCTCATTCATGTTTAAAACATGCATTCTCCATTTAGTACACAATAAAGATTGAATGTAGCTATAAAAAACATCAAGTTTCTTGATTGTATTATTCCAGTCTTCATACCTTACATATTTCATCTACCTGATCTTGTCAGTTTCTGTGAGATGTTTTTTTTCCACTGTAATTGAATACTTGTAAAATTTCCCCTGTTGTATCAGCAAGTTTTTGTTTTATGTATTTCAAAAATACATATACACATACATAAACGCTCATGATTGGTGTATCTTTTTGGTGGCTTGCAAGCTTTTTAATTAAATCTGTTTATCACTTTTAAAATTGTTCACTTTGAAATCTATTTTGTCTAATATTAATATTGTTACTTGTGAATATTTCATCCATTTCTTCATTTTTAAAAAACTTTTCATTACAAACTGTATATATATACAAAGTAGGGGAAATAGTATAATGACTTCCTATGTACCCAAAGCTCAGCTGCAACAGTTATCAACATTCTATTTTCTTTCATTACTTCCCCATTCCCTTGGTTGAGTATTTTAAAGCCAATACCAGGCTTTGTATCATTTCCCCCACATACCTCAGTATAAACCTCTAACACATAAGGACACTCTTCTTTCCTTTTCTTTGTCTCCTCCTTTTCCTCCTCCTCCCTTTCTTAACCACAGTACCATCATTGCCCTCAACAAAATCAACAATAATGCCAGGAACGTTTTAGACACGTATGTGTGCTAGCAAGCTTCCGTGGATTCAATTTCTTATTCACTCAACAAAAAATTATCTAGTCCAGGGCTGTGGGAGAGACAGAGAACTATGTGATAATCAGAGAGTCCAACCCTCTAGTATCCAGCATGTTGAACTGGGGTCCAAAAAGGATGTGCCTGATCTGAGGACATGAATATAGAGGACACAGGAGCTTAGGACCAGGTGCTTTCAAAAAGCCTTCCCCACTTGCTGGGTCAGAAGGGGCTTCAGCTGACATAGAGTCTCCTACCATCATCAGGGAGGGCTTTCCATAGGAGGTACGTGGACTAGGTGTTGGAGAATGTGTAGCAGTTCATCCATTGAAAAGAAATGGATTCTTTTCACCCCTGTCCCAGTGACATCTCCTGGAGCGGCAATGGCATCTCCACAATTTCCTATTTGAGGTGTTAAGGGGCAGCAAACCCATTGTGGGGCAGGGTCAGAAATTTATGTTAATGCTGCACTTGCACAGTTATTATTTAGATTTTATTTTACGAGGAATTGTGAACAATAAAGTTTCCTAGAAGATGCTTTTATTGACACATTATATTAGACGGAGAAAACATGCGGCCATATCAATTTAAAACTTATTTTAATTTATACCTATTATTATGTCCGTTGGGGTGGTTGGTGTGGGGGCTGATGGAGATTATGGGGACGTTTAGGCCCTCACTCTAATACCCTCCTTCTTACCCACCCCCTCAGACTGGATGGTACCACCTTGATTTATCTCCCCTCTCTCCTCGTGGTATCTCCCAGGCGAGACTGCATCGGTCCTATCCCAGTAGTATCGCCCCCGAGGTACCATCCTGATAGTTCCCCCTCTCCTCCAGTGGTATCTCCCAGACTCACTCGGGCCCGTCTCTTTCTCTTCTCATTAGTATTGGCTCCCCTTTCCCCCACGCCATATCCCTAGGGGCCCCTCGACTTCTCTGGAAGTTGAGCTCCAGAGCCTAATTACAAAGACCCCTATCCACCAGAAAATCCATCCAAAGAAGAGCGGGCTATTTCTTCCCAGTGCAGCTCCACTGTTCTGCTCCTTGAGGCGGGAAGCCACTTCTTCCACTGTACGGCATGAACAACCTTCCGAGATGGCGGTCCCCACGAAGTGCTACGTGGGCGCGGCCATATTCCAAGCCCAGGAAAGCCGCCGTTGGTAACCGTAACTGCACCCTGTAGATGGCGGAATGCAGCGTCGCAGGTGTTTTGAGCATGCGTATCAGAAACCCCCACCCGGCCCCGCCCAGCCGCCGCGGTGTTAGAGGGCAGCGCTCCAAGTGGAAAGGGTTTTCAAAAGGTGGTGGTTCAGCGTTTCAGGGCGCTGGGGTGAATTTGAGGAGGTTAGCGATGGGGTTACTCTACGCTGAGTAATGGGGAAGGGGAGGTGGGTCCGTGGATTCAGTGATGGGGTCTTTATGGTCAGCTAATTAGTAGTAAGCCTTTCTTTTTCTAATATAGGCATTAAGGCCATAGATTTCCAAGCCCCACAAGATTTTGCTTTATCATATTTTCATTATTGTTCATTTCCAAGCATTTTAAAAATTCGTTTATGATTTCTTTTCATTTCACACGTGTCATTTTGAAGTACGTTTCTATTTGCAATAAACAGGTTCACCCTTCTGTTACCGATTTCCAACCAGATTGCTCAGTGGTCAGATAATGTGATTTGTGCCCTGAACAATCCTTGAAATGAGTGAAGTCTTGCCTTATGGCCTAGACCTTTGTGAATTCCCCACAAATGTTCTATCTTTTGCTTTCAAAGAATGTGTGTTTTCCAGTTGTTAATTGTGTTGTTCAAAACTTGTATACCCTCTCTGATTTTTTTCACCTACTTGCTCTATTGAGGGCAGTGTGGTGGTGATTTGGGCATTTGTTTTCGCTTGTGTCAGCTTTTGCTGTATTTGAGCCTTATGAGGTACAGATGTGTGTATTTTTAATAGATATTGCCAAGTGGCTCTCAAAACGTTATATTTACCTGATATATATACACACATGTACATTTATGTATATAAAATATTAATATTTCCACCGGCAATGTATTGTGAACTAAAATAAAATCTTAAGCTCCCCCCTCAGCTGACCGAATGGACCCCCTCTTGGACAAGGGGATACCCGAAACCTGAGTTGCTGGCCATGAGAAAACATGATTCATCATGGCCCCTCCCTTTTTTGGAGATACCCTTTGTAGCTCATTAAAAGGCCTAAGGCTATGCAAGATAAAGCTTAAACCACATCTGCAGATCCTCAATTTATATAGCAAATCGCTTGAGTCTGGGTATATAGCCGGTATCTTGTCTCTGATTAACAGACTTCCTTATCTTAACTTAAAACATTCCAAGACTTCAGAAAAAGCTTCATTTCTTTAACCAATTACAAATCAAAGAGTCTTTAACCCCACTTATAATCTGTAAGCCCCCACTTTGAGACGTTCCACCTTTTCAGGCCAAACCAACATACGCCTTCCATGCATTGATTTATGACTTCATGTGTAATCCAGTCTCCCTGAAATGTCTCCCTAAAACCAAACTGTAACCCAACCACCGAGAGTTCACTGGCTCAAGGCTTCTTGGGCGTGGCTCCAGGCAATAATCCTCAAACTTGGCTCAGAATAAACCTCTTTAAATTATTTTACAGAGTTTGGTTTCTCTTCCACTGTCAGATGGTGCCCAGATGTGGGGCTCAGAGATGACTAGGACCTCCGGAAGGAGTAGCTTGAACTTGGTACCAGGTACCGGCATGGCCCCCTTGGGCCCCCTTACTTGGAGCTTCCTCTTGGGTGGAACTGGTAAGTCCTCCTGAGCTCTGGACCTCCTGTTCCCAGTTAATGGTCCTGGTTTATTCTGAACTGTTGGTTCTTTTCCTAGGAATTAGTTGTTCTGGATCCTAATTTTGATTTGAAGATGCATTCTAAAGAGTCTTCTCCATTGCCTCTTCCTCCCAAAATTAATATCAGTTGGCTTCTCTGTGCATTTGCGAGAGAGGAAACCTGTCTTATTTGTAGATAATGAGAGACTGAGTTCCGTAGTTCTGAAGAGAAAGGGCGTTTTTCTCTTCCCAGCCAAAAGGCACCCCTGGGTGACTGGGGGCCTGAGTGGGAGTTGCCTGGGGTGATCCCCCATGTTGCGAGTGGCCCTATAGGGAACCCCCCAACAAAATTAATTAAAAGAAGGCTCATCCAGAAAACACATATAAGAGGTGATGACTCAGCATTTTGAGCTCTCTTAGAGGTAGTAGACCCCCAAAGAGAGAAACTGAGACAGACACGTAAGAGAGTGGGAATGACTCAGTGGTGAAACCCTGTAGAGTCCCGCCCACAATCAGCATGCCCTGGTCCACTGCACTAAACCCTAGACTACAATTTGGTTGCTTCTTTTAAAGAAAAATGGGAAACAAATCCTTTAAAAATGAGGAAAGACAAAGAGAATGACCCCCTTCAGGCACCCCAGTTGGTTTTGGGCACCTCTACTTGCAAGTATTTGTGTAAATGGAAAGATTCAAAGGCATGTCAGGTTTTTTAGGACTCCAGATGTTTATGGCCAATTCTTGTGCAGAAGTTTTTACTGAAGGGCAAATTACATCAAGGAAAATTCAGAACTCAAATGGTCACCCTGCCACTATAGAGTTAAAATGTCCAGTCTCTCAAGCTCTCTCTCTCTCTTTTCTGCCTACTCTAAACCTACTAATTTTTTCTACTGATGTTAAGATAAACTCATTATTTATGGTATCACCAACTGAAGGCTACCCGGAGATCTTGCAGCCAAGCTGTAAAATTTAAACATTGAAAATTCATTTTAAACTGAAGAAAAAAGGTAAAAGAGGTTTTATTTAAGTCAAACTGCCATGAAAACTGCTTGACCCAAACTTTTATCCACAGGCGTAATTAGGTTACCTATCAGGGCAACTAAAGTTTAGCCATGTGAACAAGTTCCAGTTTTGTCAGAAGAAATTTGGATCCACTTGTCTCTAGCAAACTGGTGAGTTTGTATTACTATTGTTACCACCCAACCAAGTTCATTGCCCACTGCTCAAGAGGAAGCCAATACACTGAGACAGCAGGGGTTACAGCGGAGAGTTTAATATTGCAGTTGCCATATGAGGAGATGGGAGGAGTTTCTGAAATCCATCTCCCTGATAATTTAGGAGAAAGGATTTTTAAAGACAGTTTGGCAGGCAAAGGGCTAGGCACTTGGATCTGCAAATTGGCTGGGTTCTGGGCAGAACCACAGGGTGTAGAAATTGTCTTCTTTCCTGAGTCAGTTCTTGGGTGGAGGGGGTCACAATACCAGTTGAGTCCGTTCTCGGTATGGGCCACTGGTCTGGATGGGTCAGCCTTTCCACCAGAATGCAGGTTCTGGAAGATATCTCAAAAACTAGCCTTAGGTTTCACGAGGGTGATGTTATCTACGGGGAAAGTTAAGAATCCTTATGACCATCAGCTATGTGACTCCTGAGTAACAATTATAGGAAAGCAAACAAGGGGACAGTGGCTGGTCATTATCATTATTTTTAGCTATGCCTGTGCCTTTGCAGAGTTTTAGGCCCCTACCACAGTTCTCATTCTGTAATTTGTACAGAGTGGTTTCACTATCTCATGGCTAAAGTTCTCAGGTAAAATCTATTGAAATTTCGTGTACATGTATAAGTATATATGTTTAGATATGTTTTGTCTGTGTCCATGTATTATGTTTGTGCCTACATAATTCCAGACTGGCTTACAAATAAGGCAGTACTCATAAATTAATTAAACAAACCCAAATGCTTTTCTAGTTCACATGAATTTAGTAATCTTTCGTAAATAAGTTGGGTTGCTTAAAAGAAATATTATTGGTAAAGTAAGAATAAAAATGTTTTCAAATTGTCAGCACACATTTTTGACTGGGTTTTACTGGACATTTTTATGTTCTTAAGATGTCAGGGTTTGACACAAAGGTTATAAAACTATAAACCCAGCCAAAGACAAAATGATCTGTGTTTGTATGATTTTTGATAAGTAAGGTAAATTTAATATTGTTGGTCTAATGATAATAGTCAAATCTCCTGAGTTATCAACAAAAATACCTGTGGGTTTAACTTTAAGGTTCTTAATTAGGTAAAAATGTAGACGTGCCTAAACAAAAAATAAGTGTCAGTAAATTAGAATAAATAAAACATCAAGTAAATAGAGCACAAAAACAGAAACTGATGGTCAAAGGTTTTTGAAAATATTTTGGTTTTGGTCTTTTAATCCCAACTGCAGATAGTTTCTTCCACTGATTTCAATGTCTGTGGAAAGGTACACATGAAACGTGTTTCTAACTCACACTTTCTATCATCTGAAATTAACAGTACTGTTAGGGATTCAAAGCTGTCCTAGAAATTGTAGTTACAAGGGCTCAAATTGGAAGCTTTGGTTTTCCCTTGGTCTTGTCCACTCTTGATTTTCTAGATGGTTATGTGTACATTATGTTGCCATAGCAAAGTTTTTGCCTAGGGGAAAAAAACCCTAAACTGTTAATTTTTGTATAGTATAATAATTTATTTTAAATAAACAAAATGGTTATTAAAATCCAAAGATAATCTCAAAACAGAGTCTTACTCTTTGGAAATATTGCATATACTCAAGTTTACACCCAAGTTGGAAAATGTTTTGAGACTATTTGGATTGTTTTTAAAATAGCTTAATGTTGATTCTCCTGTAAGAAAAAACACATTACAACTTTGTGTCATTGTTTGAGGTGCTAAGGGTTGGTGCTGAAGGTTTTTTCCAGTCTACAGTCAAGTGCTATCATGTTGATGGGGCTCAGAAAACTACCCTAAAATGAAGGCCTCAGAAGCAAAAGTTCTCCGACCTTCCCTTGTCCTCCTGCCTCTTAGTCCCATTCTTCCCCGCTAGCCACGGAAATCAGAATCCCTTTTCCACAAGGCAGGTTATAAATGCCGGAACCCCTTTTTCTAAAAGCTAGCCAGAAAACCTGAAATTATTCTATGTAAATACTGGTAATGATCTGGCCTACTTTGTTTTACTGTAAAACCCTCATTCCAGAAAGGGCCCTGTGCCACGCCCAGAAGGAATAAATACACGCTCAGAGAGGCCAACCAGGATCTAGGTGGAAAGGCCTTGCTGGATGCCACCACTCAGCCTGTTAGCATTAGATCATACCCTTTTTGTTTGTTTGTTTGTTTGTTTTCAGACAGAGTATCACTCTGTTGCCTGGGCTAGAGTGCCGTGGCATCAGCCTAGCTCACAGCAACCTCAAACTCCTGGCTCAAGCGATCCTCCTGCCCCAGCCTCCTGTGTAGCTGAGACTATAGGCATGTGCCACCACGCCCGGCTAATTTTTTCTATTTTTAGTATGGATAGGGTTTCACTCTTGCTCAGGGCTCAGGCTGGTCTCAAACTCCTGAGCTCAAGGGATCCTCCTGCCTTGGCCTCCCAGAGTGCTAGGATTACAGGCATGAGCCGCCACCACACTGGCCTAGATCATACCGTTTTTGTCCAATCATTTCTACACAGCTGTCCATACTTTGTTGACCCTAGGCATAAAAATGGACAATTTCCCCTGTGTCTTTGAATGTTCGTTCTGAAGGCTTCCATGTATAAGTTTGTAATTTTTCTTCCTATTAATTAATCTGCCGTATGTCAGTGAATTTTCAGCAAACCTTTATGGTGACAGTGGCCTTTGCTTCCTACAATTTGGCTAAACTGACATCACATACTTCCATATATATTAAGATTAATTCTGGATATTTTCTTATATTTTACTGGCCCATTGGTTCTTGTTTTGATTGCATTAGTTTTTATTGTAAGCTTTAATATCTGAGACTACAAGCATCCTTTCCATATTCCTTTGCATAATTTTCTTGGCTATTTATACTTCCACATAGAATTTGAAATTTTTTACAAATTACTTTACAGAGTTAGAAAGTAATTGGAATTCAACTTGTAACATCATTACTTGAACAGGGTTAATATTGAAACAGTGATATTTTTATTTTATTATATTCCTGTCCAAGGATAGGATCTGTCTCTCCATGTGCTTAAGTTTTATATTATATTCTAAAAGAATAACTATTAGTTTTCTTATTTTAGGTCCAGCACCTTTCTTGTTATGTTCATATTTAGGTATTTTGTGTTTGTTGTCATTATTGAAAATAGGATTTTTTTTCCCTTTCCATCTGTTTCAATATGCTGTATTTATTTTCTTGTACCCCACTACCTTATTAAAATTCCCTGTGCTATTTTTCTGGGTACACAATGATATTACCTGCAAACAAAAATGATTTTCTCTCCTTTCTCAATATATAATCAGTTTATGTTATCTTCGTATTTCATTGTATTAGCTAGAACTTTCATAACACTGTTGTGATAGGAACACCCCTGTGTTATTACTATGAATAGTTTTAATGGAAACATCTTCAACATTTTACCTTTTATTATTATGCTCCCTGGTAATTTCAAGTTTGTAATCTTTTCTGAAATTTCATAATTTCCTTCTAGTCTTGTTTTAGTTTGAGAATACTGCAGAATGGTGTCAAATGCCTTTTTTGTGTGCATCAATCTAATTGCATTGTTTTTCTCCTTTGTATGTTGATGTGATGAAATAAATTGATAGATTGTCCTGACATTAACCATCTATGCCTTACTGGAAAACCCAGTTTGGTCATGGGGTAAAATTTCCTTTTGATTCTTGCTGGATCCAAATTGCTATTATTTTATGTACAATCTTTTGTTTTGTCTTGTACAATCTACAAGACAAAATAATCTCTACATAATTGCTTGTTTGTAATAGAACTCTATTTTTTCAGATAAGCCCTTCATAAAATGAATTTGGAAATATCCAACTTTTTTTATTGTTTAGAACAGTGATTGGTAAACTTTTTCTGCAAAGGACCAGACAGCAAATATTTTAGGCTTTGCCAGTCCCACAGTCTCTATTGCAACTATTCAACTCTGCTGCTGTAGCAAAAGCAGCCATAGATAAGATGTAAACAAATAAAAGTGGTGGTTTTTCAATAAAATTTTACTTAGAAAAACAGAGTATGGGTCAGATTGGCCTGCAGCCTGTAGTTTGCCAACTCCTGTTCTATTAATAAAACTTTTTAAAAAGTGTAGAAATACTCTGTTTTTTACAAGTTAGATTGCACACCACATTAAGTCAATTTTATCCTGGTGTCTTTCGTTGTGTACTTAACTTTTTATTTTTGAAATAATTGTAGATTCACAGGACATTGCAAAAAATAGGACGGAGGGCTGGTATCTTTTTAAATGTATACATTACAAACTTTCTAGTTATTCACTGGTCACTTAGAATTTCTTTTCTTTCCTATTTTGCATTAGTTTTGTTTGTTTATATTTCGATAAAGAAGCACCTGTTCTATCTCCATATTTAAATGTTGCTATAGAGTTGCACGTAATATTCCAATAGAAGTAATATTCCTAATACTGTACTCATTTCTATTTCCTTTATAAGATTGGCTAGAATTTTATTCATGTAACTGGACATTTGAAACGATTAGCTCTTCATAGTATTTAGACCCTCAATATACACATAATACATACACATATATTGCATTTAAGTTTCAATTTTATTAGTTGTTTCTTCCAGGGGTTTTATTAGCATAATTTTATCTTTTAAATAATTTCTTTTTCTAATTTCTTGAGTACTTAGCCTATTTATTTTGAGTTTTTTTTCTCATACTAATAACAAAATCATTTAGGGCTGTAAATTTTCTTACAAATACAGCTTTTGCTGTGACCAGTAACTTATGGTACAAAATGTGTAATTTCAGTGTTAGTCCACTTTGACTCTGGGTTTTATTTATTTGTGTTTAATTATTTTTATTGTAAAAAAAGGCATACCATAAAATTTACCATCTTAACCAGTGTTAAGTATACTCACATTGTTGTGCAACCAATCTCCAGAACGTTTTCATCTTGCAAAACTAAAACTTTATATTCATTAAACAACTCTATTTTCTCTATCATTTGATCAAAATAAAATTATGCCTGTAGGGACAGATGCTCTCTCCTCTTCATATTTTTCAGCAAGACAAACAGTTGTACTTCTGGACTTTTCAAAGATAATTTAAAATTTTAATTAGAGGCAATTAATGTTTTCCTTCGGTATCTGTCTAAAGGGTGTCAACAGAAAATAACCCAAACTCTGTAAAATAATTTAAAGAGGTTTATTCTGAGCCAGGTTTGAGGACCATGGCCCAGAACCACGCCAAAGAAACCTTGAGCAAGTGGACTCGCTGTTGCTGGGTTACAGTTTGGTTTTATCCATTTCAGGGAGACAGGAATTACATGTAAAGTCATGAATCAATACATGGAAGGAGTGCATTGGTTGGGCCCAAAAAGGTGGGACATCTCAAAGGGGGGAGGGAATTAGGGGGGAATTATAGGTTATAGGTAGGTTTAAAGACTCTTTGATTTCTAATTGATTAAAGAAATGAAGCTTTGTCTAAAGGCTTAGAAAGTTTTAAGATAAAGAAGTCTGCTAATCAGAGACAAGCCACCTGCCATATACCCAGACTCAAGTGATCTCTTAAGTAAATTAAGGACCTGCACCTGTGGTTTAAGCTTTGTCTTGCATAGCCTTAGCCTGTTAATGAGTTACAAAGGATATCTAAAAGAAGGGAAAGGGCCATGACTGGGCATGTCTGACCTCCCTTCTCATGGCCAGCAACTCAGCTTTAGGGTATTTCTGGGGTCCCCTTGGCCAAGCGGGGGTATTCAGCCAGCTGAGGGGCTTAAGATTTTATTTTAGTTCACAAGAGCCCTCACTTTTTTGTTTCAAATTCCCAAATGTCCATCTGTTATGATTATACAGAAACGCATACATACATCTGCTTCCTGTTTTCTTCGAAAAGCTCATGATGTGGGTGATTGTGTGTGTGTGTGTGTGTGTGTGTGTGTGTGTGTCTGTATCTGTGTACCCACCCATTGTTTTGCTCTTTTATTTTCTGATCTCACTTCTGATTCAATCTTCCTTTTTAAAGAACTTGTCCTTGAATGTTTTCCTCAATTATGGTAAATTGATGGAACATTTTTCATATTATTTCATGTTGAAAACTGTCATTCTTTGCCCTGGCCGAGAAATGGTATCTTTGGGGGGGATATAGGATTCTTACACTGTAGTCCTTTTCCTCTATGACCTGTGGAGGTTAAATGACTCTGCCTTCCATTGTTGTAAATAAGAAGTCTGATGCTGGGAGGATGCCTGCAGGGGAGGATCAGTGATTCTCAATCCTCTCTTCGCATCAGAATCTTCTGTGAAGTTTTCACACATACAGATGCTGGGCCCACAGGTATTCTGTTACTGTGGTTCAGGAGCAGAACCCTGCATAAACATTTTTAGAAGATCCCGGGTGATTCTGATGTGCCAGCAGAGTTAGGAACCATTGATTTCAGACCGAATGGTGTCGGTAATGGGAAGTCCTGCTGGAGTTGCTCTTTTGTCGGCAGTGAACGTGCCTTTGGAGGAGCCCTTAGCAAATAATACTTGGACATATTTTGGGAAAGTCATTGCATCTCTGCAGGAATCATTAATTGTAGGAGTTAGTGATTCAGGCTTCTGCAAGTTAATGATTGAAGGTCTGATGTGGTTATTGAGTGAGTAACTGGGAGCCTGGGAGCTTTGGGAATTGGAGATCTTTGGGGGTCATATTTTGGAAACACTTGGAATCAGTGATTTGGGTTCTATGAGTATCAGGAATTGTGACTATGTAGAGCCAGTTAATTGGGGCCTGGAATGCTAGTGTTTGGCCTTTCCATGGGTCAGTTTTAGATACTGTAAGGAAAAATGATTGGCTCTCTGGGAAGATCAATGATTGGATTCCTGTTGAGGGAGGTGTTATTGAGATGCCTGTAATGGGGATCATTTGAGGGCCCTTTGGAAGCCAGATAGCTACCCTCTCCGAAAAGTAATTTGCAATCTGTTTGTGTTAATATTAAGAGTCAATGTTTGAATTTTTCAGTAGCTTCCTAAATTTGATGTGGTTTGATCAGTCATTGATGTCTTCTTCTGTTAGCCAGAGGTGACAGTGATATGGTCTCCAAGACCTGGGGCCTGTGGTGACCAATTATCAATAGGCTGGAGTAGGGAGTAGGTCAGGGATTGTCAGGGAGTGGGCATTTGATGCAGATGTGCTGGTTTTCATGTCCAGGGAGGAGTTGGGAAGGGTGAGTCTGACTTCTTTTATGTTCTGCAGAAGAAGGTGAGCCACTGGCTGCCTTGGATGTGCACTGAAATGTCCAGGAGTTCAGTTAATGCACATGCAACATGGTAGCCCCATAATCTGAGCTCTTTGACAATAACAAGAAGCAGAAGTAATATTTATTAGGAGCTGAACGTTTATAGGATGTGAGTGTGGTTGAGACTGTGAGAGTAGAGAGTGGTTGAGAGTGTGAAAGTTGGAACCAGTAGATCTGGGTTGAATCCTGTTCTACTTGCTAACTTTGTGACCTGTGTGCACATGACTTAAAAGGTCTAAGCCTCTATTTTCTTATCTGTAAATTGAGTAGAATAATAATAGTAACGACTAATTGTAAGGGTTGTGAAAATAAAGTGAGGTGCTTGATGTGTGCCTTTGTACCATCCTTGGTCCCTTATAATAACAGTAATTTCTAATATTTATTGAATGCTTACGTTTAGTATCATCTCATGTACTTGTCATTGTCCCTTAAGGTAGGCCTATTCATCCTTGTTTTGGAACCTGGATTCCAAAGTAGCTTCTTCATATTCGCCCACCTAAACCATGAAAGAGCTGAGATACAAACCTTCATTCGCTTTAGTCCAAATTTTACTATCTTTCCCACATTCCACGATGACAATTAACTAGAGTTAGTTTTTTTCTGAACTTTATTTCACAACATCCAGCACAGTGAGCTGCCCTTTGGCGCCCGCGGGAAGCATTTGCGGGTGAAAGTGGAGTGACTAACCCTGTGGACACTGTCTTTCCAGGGTTTCTTGGAGCCTCTGCAGAGTCCGGGGGCCACACCCCTTAGTGGGAACTGCAAGATCTTCCTTCCGACCCCAACTTGCTTCACCCCAGCAGCTCTGGTTGAGTCCACAGATGCCAGCCCAGCTTCAAGCCCCTGGGACGAGTGGAGCTGTCAGCAGGAGAGCCTGAGGCCTGAGGCCCAGTGTGGACATGGCAGCTAATGGGGACTCTCCGCCGTGGTCCTCTGCCCTGGCTGTAGAGGGACATGGCAGCTCATGTGAGGTGAGGACAGAGAGGATCCCAGGGGCAAGAATTCATTCAGTGAGGAGATACCCCTGACCTGTCCCCAGGGCCTCGGCGCAGGGACAGGTAAGTCACGGGAAATCGCAGATTCCGGACTTGCTGCCCCAGAAACAGATCAGGATTCTCTACTGAGAGTGAGCACCACATGGCTGATGTCACCACATCCAGAGCACTATGGGTTTCAGCAGAAAATGTGACTTAGCTGATGGAGGAGGGGATGTGGAGGGTCCAGCCCCATGGCCTAGGGGAGGGCAAGACAACTCCCTGCTGATTCCAGACTCTGCAAGGTACCCTTTCTCCTGTACCTTCTCGCTTCCCATCTCTGACTTCGTAGATCGCTTTTCTTTCCAAAAGAGAACCAAAAAAACCTAGTCTCTGCTAAATATTTATTTATTTCTTTATTTATTTGCTTAGTTACTGCTTCCTTTTTCCATTGTATTTACTAGGTTTATAATAATCTGAATAGTGAAATTAACACATATAAATCTATAATAGGACCAGGGCAACTATAGGCAGCATGGACACGTTCAACCACAGAACGTCAGTGGACTGTAAATACTCATGCAATATCGAATGAAGTTTAGTAACATAGTTGTGAAGCTGGTTCACTGTGCACTGATTACCAACTTGTCTGAGTTTGGTGAGACTCAACACCCACACACACCCACACACACAACAGGTTACATGGCGTGAGTTTATTATGATACTTGCAGACAGGCAGCAAGGGACAACGGGCCTGAGGGATCATTGCAAGCTACCCCCTGAGACTCAGGAAAGCTGCTGGAGAAGCAAGGAGTCTCATTTGTGCATGCCCCACTTGCCCCGCAGCTGAGGGATCCTGAAAAGCAACCCACCCTGGGTTTCATACCCCAGGGCAACGTGACATGCTGGGCCAGGGCATTGAAGGACATCTTGTTTCTAGGGGCAACTGGAACAGAGCCTCAGCTCTTCTGGCCAGTCACTCCCTACCTCAGGATGTTGCATTCCCAGCACTTGATACAGTTATTCTTGGGAACAGTAAGGGAGAAAAAGAGGGAGAACTGGATCAGTCCAAGGCCACCTGGAGGACTTTCCTGCAATCATTGTTAAAATTAAGCTCTTTGTGGCAAATACAGAGTGAAAGACACATAAGCAGTTACATGGTTTACATTTAATTGTCACAAGGACAATGTGACAATTCTTCTGTAGTAAAGACTTTCCGGGATGGAGTTTTCAAAAGATTTTTGATAGATCTTTATGTGAATTAATACGTAGGGGCTCTGTTTATAATTATGCTGTGACAACTAGTATAAACTGTATGGTCAGCCTAATAATAGAGAATAATGTCATTTATAGTGACCACGTCATTCCTAGTACAATAGTCCTCCCTCATCTGCTGGGATATGTTCTGAGACCCCCAGTGGATGTCTGAGACCATGCATAGTACCAAACCCTCTGTATACTGTGCACACATTTCTTTTTCCTTCCTCATAACTTCATGGATAGAAGATTTGTTCTTACTGTAGATCTTAGCAACCTCAACATACTTTTTTTTCTTTTATTAAGTCAAGAACTTTTACCTTGTCACTTGAAGTACTTTACAGCTTCTTTTTAGCATATGCACATTGCCACCATCACTACTGTTGCACATTGGGACAATTATGAAGTGCAATGAGGGTCACTTGAACACAAGCACTGTGATACCGAGACAATTGACCTGATAACTGAGGCCACTACTAAGAGACTAACGGGCAGGTAGTGTGTAGAGTGTGGATACACCGGACAAAGGGATGATTCACGTCCCAGGCAGGACAGAGTAGGATGGTGTGAGATTTCATCAAACTACTCAGAATAGTGCTCAATTTAAAATTTATGAATTACGTATTTCTGGAAGGTTTTTTTTTTCTGACAGGATCAGCCATGTATTAATATATTTCTGGAATTTTCCATTTACTATTTTAGGACCATGGTTGACTGTGGGTAACTGAAACAACAGAAAGCAAACCAAAACTGTCTCTGAGGACACACCTTTCTGATGGTCTGACTTTATACAGAGAAAAAAAGCAAAACTATACATATCAGTGGATGGGCTGAATATTATGTTATAATTTTTATTGGTCAGCTGTCTTAGTTCAGGCTGCTATAACAAATTGCCACAGACTGGTGGTTTAAATAAGAAATATTTACTTCTCACAGCTCTGGAGGCTGGGGAAGTTCAAGATCCAGGTGTCAGCAGATCTGGTGTCTGGTGAGGGCTCTCTTCCTGGTTTGCAGACAGCCATCTACTCATTGTGTCCTCATATGGCCGAGAGAGCAATATCTATACCTGTCATGTCTTTTTTTTTATTTTCTTACTTTTTTTTTTTTTTTTGAGATAGGGTCTTTCTCTGTCTCCCTGGCTAGAGTGCAGTGACATCATCGTAGCTGACTGCAACATCAAACTCCTGGATTCAAGCAATCCTCCTGCCTCAGTCTCCTGAGTAGCTGGCACTACAGGTGGGTGCCACCATGCCTCTTCCTCACCACCCTAGGCCTCATCCCCAGCTGCTCAAGTCATAGTGTTCATGCTCTCGTTCCATTTCTGGTATAATTAGCTACATTGAACTTTTAATTATATTTGTCAACCATGTGGGATTCCCTTCTGTAAATTGCTTATTCCTGTTATATTCATTTCTAACCACAGATCTTTCTGTCTTTTTCTTGTTGATGTGTACCTCGTTTTCTTATCTTTACAGACTTTTCTTCCTCCATTCTTTCTGGCTGAAGGGCCCTTAGCTAGGGCCCTGTATACTGTCCTCTGCTCTCCCCTTCACAGACTATCTTCCTTAAAGGAGTCTTCCATCCATTTTGAGCATGTGTTTTGTTTTCCTATTCTATTGACTTATATAGAGTTGGCCCTCGGTATCTGCTGGGGATTGTTTCCAGGACCCTCCCCCACCCCCAGATGCCAAAATCTGCAGGTGCTCAAGTCCCTGAAATAAAATGGTGTGATATTTGGATACACACATCCTCCCATATACTTTTAACCATCTCTAGATTACTTATGATACCTAATACAATGTAAATGTTGTATAAATAGTTGTTATACTGTATTGTTTAAGGAATAATGACAAGAGAAAAAGTCTGTACATGTTCAGGATAGATATGTCTATCCATCTTTTTGTTGAATATTTTCGATCTTCATTTGGTTGAATCCACAGATGCAGCACCCGTGGGTATGGAGGACCTTACTGTACCTTTAGTCCTTACGTTATAACTGTGCTGTGGTACTGTATTTACCTATGTAAAATGACATTTCTCATTAAATTCCTGTTCAGTTCCTTCACTTCAATATATTAGTAAATGGAATTGTTATGGCCTAAATCAGAAAATTTTCTCACCTCCTAAATTTTTGTGGATGCTAATATATTTCCTGGCTATTCACTCTGGAATTTCTACCCTTTCTTCTCTTCTTGGAATTCTTTAAATGTCCTTTCTTTTCAAGTCCCATTATGTCACCTAAAATCAAGTCCATATTTTACCATGCTTGGATTATTCTGTTCTTTTTAATATTATTATTATTATTATTTTGAGATACGGTCTTGCTCTGTTGCCATGGCTAGAGTGCAGTGGCATCATCATAGCTCACTGCAACCTTAAACTCCTGGGCTCAAGTGATCCTCCTGCCTCAGCCTCCTGAGTAGCTAGGGCTACAGGCACATGCCACCACATTCAGCTAATTTTTCTGTTTTTTTTTTTTATAGAGATGGAGTCTTGCTCTTGCTCAGGCTGGTCTTGAACTCCTGACTTCCAGTGATCCTCCCGACTTGGCCTCCCAAAGTGCTAGGATTACAGGCATGAGCCACCATGCTCAACCATTAATATTATTTTTAATTGACAAATCCTAATTGTATTACATTTATGGAGTACAACGTGATATCTGGATATATGTATACGATGTGGAGTGATTAAATCAAACTAATTCACATATCCATCACCTCACTTACTTGACATTTTTTTTGTGGTGATATATTTGAAATTTACTCTCTTGCTTATTTTGAAATATAAAATACATTATTATTGACAATAGTTCCCCTGCTGTGCAATCGTTCTCAAAACATATTCCTCCTGTCTACCTGAAACTTTGTACCCTTCAACTAGTAACTCCTCATTCCCTCACTCTCTCTCACCCCTATCCCCTGGTAGCCATCATTCTAATCTCTACTTCTATTAATTCAATTTTTTTTATTCCACATATAAGTGAAGTTGTATGGTATTTGTCTTTCTATGCCTGGCTTATTTCACTTAGCATAATATCCCCTAGATCCATCCATATTGTCCCAAATGACAGAATTTCATTCTTTTTTAAGGCTGAATGGCATCCCATTGCGCATATATATACACCACATTTTCTTTGTCCATTTACTCACTGACAGACACTTAGGTTGATAGGTTGCTTCCATAGCTTGGCTGTTATGAATAGTGCCGTAATAAACATGGGAGCGTAGATACCCCTTCAACATACTGATTTCAATTCCTTTGGATATATTCCCAGAAGTGGGATTTCTGGATCATATGGTAGTTCTATTTTTAGTTTTTTTGAGGAACCTCCATACTGTTTTCCATAACAACTGTAATTTTACATTCCCACCAATAATGTTCAAGGGCTCCCTTTTCTCCATATTATTGCAAACACATTATTTTTTATCTTTTCGATAAAAGCCACTCTAACAGGTGTGAAGTGATATTTCACTGTGGTTTTTATTTGTATTTCTCTAATGATTAGTGATGCTGAGCATTTTCTTTTCCATGAAACTGTTGGTCATTTGCATGTCTTCTTTTTTTTTTTTTTTTTTGAGACAGAGTCTCACTCTGTTGCCCTGGCTAGAGTGCCGTGGCGTCAGCCTAGCTCACAGCAACCTCAAACTCCTGGGCTCAAGCGATCCTCCTGCCTCAGCCTCCCGAGTAGCTGGGACTACAGGCATGTGCCACCATGCCCGGCTAATTTTTTCTATATATTTTTAATTGTCCAGCTAATTTCTTTCTATTTTTTAGTAGAGACGGGGTCTTGCTCTTGCTCAGGCTGGTCTCAAACTCCTGAGCTCAACGATCCACCCAACTTGGCCTCTCAAAGTGCTAGGATTACAGGCGTGAGCCCCCGTGCCCGGCCTGCATGTCTTCTTTTGAGAAGTGTTTGTTCAGGTCATTTGCCTTTATTTATTTATTTATTTATTTAGTTAGTTAGTTAGTTAGTTAGAGACAGGGTCTTGCTCTGTCACCCAGGCTGCAGTGCAGTGGGCGTGAGCCACCGCACCGGGCCCAGAAGAAAATTTTTTATATGATTGAGATAGCATCTCAAACCATGAAGGCAAAGATGAACTTTTAAATAAGTAGTCTATTCATTTCCCAGGACTGCAATAACAAGTTACCACAAGCTGGATGACTTAAAACAAGAGAAATCTACTGTCTCATAGTTCTGGAGAAAAAGTTGAGAATTAAGGTATCTTCGGGGCTGGTTCCTTCTAGAGGCTGTGGGGGAGAATCTAGTCTATGCCTCTCTACTACTCCATGCCTCTCTCCTAGCTTCCGGCGGCTCCGGCAATCCTTAGTATTCCTTGATTTGTAGATTTATCACTCCCATCTCTGCCTCTGCCTTCACATTAACTTCTCTGTTTCTTTCTCCTCTTCTGTCCATTATAAGGACACTTGTCATTGGATTTAAGGCCTACTGGCTTAATCCGAGATGATCTCATCTCAAGATTCTTAACTTAATCACATATGCAAAGATCCTTTTCCCAAATAAGGTCACATTCATATGTTCTGGGGACATATCCTTGTGGGAGACACCAGCCCACTAGACATGGCCATGTAGAAACAGTTCAAATTGGATACACCCCCTTATACCATACACAAGAACAAACTCCAAATGGATCAGAGATCTAAATGTAAAAATGAAACCATATACAAGTATTAGATGAAAACCTTGGTATATTTCTTTCTAGCCTGGATTTGGGGAAAGCCATTATAGCTGTGCCTCAAAGTCCAGATACCTCAAGAAATAGATGAATTAATAGAGATAAAGCACTTAGAACTATGCATGCAGTCGGTAAATGCTGGATGAATAGTAGACATGCCCCTAAGATTCCTAGAGGTTGTTTGCTTCCCCTCCACCTGGACTTTTCCTTCCATTTCCCTGTGGTAGCACTCAGGGGTGAGACTTTACTACCCCGACGTCTCCTCTCTCTCCCCCGACGCCCACATGGGGACTGTACCAATATCATTATTTACCTGAAGGGAAATATATCACCCTAACATCCCCCCTTCTTTTCCAGTGGTATCTCCCAGTAGCTTACTATACCTCCCTGATGTCCCCATTTCCTCTATTGGTATCACTCAGAAGAGAATAATTCCATCCTGAATTTTCACCTCTCTCACACAGTTGTATGTCTTAGGAGATCATTTCTCTGCCTTGTCCCTGTGCCATAAGCTGAGGGGCACTTCAGCTTCTATAAACACCACAAATTTCTATAGCTCTGATCCAAACACCCCCTACTCCAGAAATCCTGCCTAGAGAAGGCCAACATCCTTGATCCTTGACCTCTTTGGTAAAACAAGCAAGGCAGCTTCCTTCTTGAAAAAAGGCAAACTCTGTAAAATAATTTTTTTTTCTTTTTTTTTTTATTGTTTGTTGTTTATAGGGGTACAGGTGTTTAGGTTACGTATGATGCCCTTGCCCCCCCTTCCCCCCAAGTCCCAGTCCCAGGCGTGTCCATCTCTCAGAGGGTGCGCATTGCACTCTCTGTGTATGCATATATCCGTCCCCTCCTCCCCCTCGCCCCTCCCCCTTCCCCCTCCCTCCCTCCCTACCCGACATCCAATAGATGTTATTCTTATATGTACA